>CM023488.1:36049481-36077054 GCA_013339685.2 Hyalomma asiaticum | reverse complement strand
GTATTGTATAGGAAGAACGTTGATTCACAATGGAGGAAGAGAACTAGGAAGCTTACCAGTAAGTATACATCCAGTAACGAAACGGATGGGACGAAAAAGAGCGTTAAGAGCATGGTCAGAGCGGCGGAGAACTCGGATTGGATAGCTAGAATGGAGAAGAAACCGGCATTGAACAACTACCGAAAAGGGAAAGACGAAATCAAGAGAGAAAAATTTTACGATAATTCAAAGGGAAGCGCTTTACTGTTTGAGGCAAGGTCCGGTTGCCTGAGAACCCGAAGTTACAGAGCAGAATTCAATAAAGAAGGGGATACATGTACGTGCTGTTGAAAAGCTAGGGAAACGACAGACCATATTTTGATTGAATGTACAGATGTCCACCCAGGTGTAGCCGTGGACACTACCCTACAGGAGGCCATGGGTTTCAGGAGTAACAGGGGAAAGCTGAACATGCCGGCGATAGATATAAGTAAAAGGCGCTTAGAACATTGGTGGCGCAAAAGTATGGAGCAAACAAAAGCGAAAGGTAGTTCGGGTAAGATTGTTTGATCACAGACGAACGATAATAGATAAAATAAATAGACGAAGTAAAAAATTAGTTGTGAAAATATGTGTGGTTCGGGAAAAGAAATGGTTGTAAACGAAAAAGAAATAAAGCTAGAGCTTGGTGGCCCGGCCACCGCACCGTTATAAAGGGGACGCTCCTAATATCCATCCATCCATCCATCGCGCGGGAAAAGAAATGGTTGTAAACGAAAAAGAAATAAAGCTAGAGCTTGGTGGCCCGGCCACCGCCCCGTTATAAAGGGGGCGCTCCTAATATCCATCCATCCATCCATCGTGCGGTTAGCGCAAGGCAGGGGAACGGCCGCCCGCCACTCCGGCCGGTCCCTTTCTCTCCTCGCGTCTCTTCGTTTTCTCTCTCGCTTGCGCAACTCCTCGGGGAAATAGAAACACGCGAACCGGGACTCATGTAGTAGTCCGCCGCGGTGGTGTAGTGGTTACGGTACTGGGCTGGCACCGAAAATACGCGGGTTCGATCGCGGCCGCGGCGGTCGCATTTTCGATGGAGGGGAAAATGCCAGAGGCCCGTGTACTGTGCGTTGTCAGTGCACGTTAAAGAACCCCAGGTGGTCTAAATTTCCGGAGCACTCCACTACGGCCTTTCTCTCCTCTCTATCTCTTTCACTCCCTTTCCCCTACCCCCACGGACGCTTAGCCGTGCTCCCTACATGGGCTACAGAAATTAGCGTCATTTCCTAACCGAACCACAATCATCATCATCATCATGTAGTACGGCCGGTAGAAGGCTATCGTCTTTCGACGACATTTGCAGCGAAGCACGGAGATACGCGGCCAATTTTTTTTCCATCACTTTCCTCAACCACTTAGTAAACAGCTTCCCCCTTTTCTCCAATGCCTACACAAACGAACAGGTGAGAAAGAAATACTGTCTTGATAAAGTAACGCTCTGACCATAACATCGAACAATAAGCGGAATATTGTAGTGCTGCGTCGCATACTGATATTCATGAGGCAGCCGAAGCTACGTGCTACTTCAAACATATATAACGAAAGGGAAGGGGTCAAGGGCTCGTTCTTTATATGTTAGAAACAACTTAATGAGAAAACAGACAATGAAGCCTAGGAAAGCATAGGGGAAGTTACTTGTGGTATTGTAATTGTGGAGATAGTAGAAAGGAATTAAAGTGGACGAAAAGACAAACATGCCTTCGGTGGGACCCGAACCCACGACCTTCGGATGTCGCGTCCGATGCTCTACCAACTGAGCTACAAAGGCGGTCGTCCCCCCGTCCACTTATTGTGTATTTATGTACGGATTATCCTGGGAGTGTTAGGCAGCGCCACTCGTGGCCAAGGCGGCGTGTGTAGAACACACTTTCTTGCCAGGAGGCGTCACGTAGAACGTGAACTTAGATGAGATGGCTGCTGCCCAATAAACCCTCGCATGCTACCTAAGGCACCAAGTCTGCCGCAAAGAGGCCCGAGCTATGAAATAAAGAAAGGGAGGGGGTCAAGGGCTCGTTCTTTATTTGTTAGAAACAACTTAATGAGCAAACAGACAATGAAACCTAGGAAAGCATAGGGGAAGTTATTCGCATATATACATATATATGTACATATGCGAATTCAGTCACACACACACACGCATGTATATATATATATATATATATATATATATATATATATATATATATATATATTGTGCAGGTGTCTAGAACCCCGCGTGAAAGGAAGATAAGGTCGGGCATCTTAAAGGAATGGCCGAGGACGTCTACAACTTCCTCACAGGCAAGGACACTTTGGAGTCTGTGGCAGACATGATCCAACATTGCCGTACGTTTGAGACTCTGAGGGCACGGCGCATTACACCCAAGTTTGGTAGACTTGCCAACGTGACCACTGTCGCGAGTTTTGATGTCAGCCCTATTGCGTCCTGCGATCTCGCGTCAACAATAAGGCAGATAGTACGAGAGGAACTTGGTAGACAGGAATGTGCCGCTGCGACTAGGGCACGTGTTGTCGACGCCTGTTTGCCTTATGACGCAGCGTGTGCGTCCACGGATACCACGGGATATAATTACGTGCCTGGATCAAGAGCTCCGGAGCAATCAACTTACGATTTACCTCGTCGCGATAATCAGCAGAACGTCTTCAACCAACCACATGCCAGGGTGTCATCGTGGGAAGACCATGGCGAATACGTGAGCCATGAAGCACAAGGTTTGGTGATGCGCGTGAGGCCCCCGTGTGCTTCAACTGCTGTGTCCGTGGGCGTGTGGCTCGATTCGGCCCTGAGCGCCGCCGTGCACAATCACGGTACTACAAGCAACCACCGGCATTTCCTCGACGGAACAGCCAGTGCAGTAGTGTTCGCTGGATACGGCACTCATACTTCGGGAATGGCTTCCAGCAGAACTCCCGTAGCGACACGTCCGTTGGCAACAGCTTCCGACAGAACCAAGGCGATGACTCGCCCGCCTCCGTACGAAGCTTTACGCCCCCAACTGCAGGCAAGCGCCGCTCTCCATCCCCTGGTCGCCGTGTCACTTCCCCAACGCCTTGAAGCTAGGTGGTGCGGCCGATGGAGGTGAGGTCGACGAACGTTTGCCCATACACCCTAGCATGCCTGTACCAGTTTCTATGAGGCAAAATAAGGCTCATGTGCTGGGAGACGGACTTCCTACGATGGCTCTGGAGCAACTGTGTCAATTATGAGTTTTAATTTTAAGTCACGCAAGGACACAAAGTGATGTTTTGCTGGGGACAACTGTGCTACATTTCGTAGAGTGAGCGGGGTGCAATTGTGTCCTATCAGGGTGTGCGTTGCGAGTGTCGGTTTGGGTCATAGAGTGTTCAAGGTTGAATTTGCGGTTTTAGCGAACTCCACACATGACGTGATATTGGGGATTGATTTTCTAAGAGAGTGCGGCATCACTGTAGATTGCGGCGCTGGTGAAATTCTATTGTCCGCGTTTTGTGAGGGGTCTCCGCACTGGCAAGGAGCCCTCGCCGTAATCGAGGATGTGCTCTTGCCGTCCCAGTCGTTGAGAAACGTACCCGTTATTACCCGTGCTGCAGACGATGGCATGTTTGACGTCTTTCTGGAGCCGCATACTTTCAACTGCGCCAAGAAGAATGTGTTTGTACCCCGTCGCGTTCTTTCTATCACCAATGGACTATCTGCAATTTGGGTGCTGAATTGTTCTAGTGAGCCTGTCGTAGTAGCCAGCGGAATGCGACTTGCCCTGTTCGAACATTATACCAGTAATTGCATTGCAGCCGTAAGCGATCAAGGAGCGGACCATGCATCTGTAAGTTATCTACGGATGACTTACAGGTGCATGGTACGGAGTTTCTGAGTATGATTAAGAAGTCGTTGCCGTGAGAAAAGCGCGAAGCCTTGGTGCACGCCCTGGACAAGCATGCCACTGTCTTCGATTTTCCATAAACCGACGAGCAATCTAGAATACCAGAATCACGCACTCGTCACGTGATCGACATAGGATCCGCTCATCCTATCCGCCAGAAACCGTATCGCGTATCGTCTGCAGAGCGCAAAATTATTTCTGAGCAAGTAGAAGACACCAGTAGAAGTACACCATGTAGAGCAACCAGTGGTAGAGCCTCGAAAGCTGGGGCACCGAACGTGGTGGCAAACAAGGCCAGGTAGCGCAGTGCCCGGGTATAAGGTCTTGCAGGATACCGCGGTCCTAAACGTCTGAAGGTCTTGCGGGAACACGCGGGACCTAAACCGAACCCGGGTGCTGTAGCACGACCGATCGTCATCACCAGCCTCTCTCAGAGTAGTGCACCCAGCAGGGAGCCGGTGGGTGTAGTCGCTCGATCGTACAGTCTATTGCGGCCGCCGGCCAGCCATCAGAATATATACATATATATAGTATAATGACAATGAGCTTTGCCGTAGCTTGGGCGCTCGCGCTACATGCAAGGGAAGGCGAGGAAGACAAAGCAGCAGCGCTTGTGCTCTGGGCACGCTCAGCTAGCGCGAGAGGAAAGAGAGGAAGACGAAGAATAAAACAGCAATCCTCCAAGTGGGTAGATGCCAAATGTGAAGGAGCATCATCATCATCATCATCGTCATCACCACCATCATCAAAATCGGCCTGCCACAAAGGCGCTGTTTCTATCTCTTTTCTTTACATCACAATGGCGCAGTCGACGAACGACAATTCGTAGTGGCGTTCCGAAAGGTCATTGAGGCTGCGGGAATCTCACTCAAGAAACGCATTCCACGCTCTCGATGCTACGGAGTCCGTAATCCTTATGCTGTTGGAAGCACCTTTGGGATCAATCGGGGACGGCCTCCAGGCCTCCTCGGCGGCCGAAGGTCAGCATTCCACCAGCGTCGCGCCGCATCGACCCATGCTACCCCACGCCAGCGCAGGCGCTCCTGTTCCCTGGGAATGCAGTTCGCGCTTCCCGTGACAATGACCCCTGGCTGAAGACTACATCGGTATCTGAGCTGCTCAGGGAGGCTCATCCCCTTTCCCTATCCCAACTAGAGAGGCTTGGGAGGAGCACCTGCTCGGCTGCTCTACCTTGGCTGCGCAACGCTCCTTGGTGGAGCGCGCACGGGCAGCTGCCAGCTCCACTGGCGTCCCGGAATAGGGTCTGGCCACTCTAGCACGCCGAAGCACCACGCCGGCACTCTCTAGTAAACTTTTTCTGCAATAAATGTTTTTTACCACCACCACCACCAAGCTCCCTTGGACATAGATCACGCCGCCGTGACGACTGACGCCGCCGTCTTTTCCGCGGCCGCCGACCGTGGCTCTTCCAGCTCCTCGGTCAACAACCTCACCGACTCATGTTGGCCACATCGTTGCTGTCTAAGCAACTCGACTACGCAAATAAGATCATATTGTGCGGCATTCCTACCGCCGAATCTCTTGCATCGGCGCGGCCATCAGGGACGCCGGCGCCGGCAGGAACAAAGGACCGGCTCGCCGGAGCGGCCGGCCTGCGATGTAGACGCAACCAGGTCTCGAGTGGAAAATCCGATTATTGAGGGAGGGGGGGGGGGGGGGGGGCGAGTGACTATAAGGGATTTATTGTGACGTTTCGGCTGGAGACCAGCTGGTCTCGAGCCGTCAGAATAAATCCTAAATAATATGTTTGTCAATGCTTGTTTTTCATTAACTTGTTTCTAACAAATAAAGCGAGCCCTTGACCCCCTCTCCTATATATATATATATATATATATATATATATATATATATATATATATATATATATATATGTTTGAGGAAGAGGGTGACAAACGTTCGAAACACAACTTTTTTACTTGTAAAAAAGTTGTGTTTGGAACGTTTGTCACCCTCTTCCTCAAACACATATTGCACCGGATCCATCGATCTTCATTCACCCATATATATATATATATATATATATATATATATATATATATATATATATATATAACAGAATTGATGATGCGCCTCTTAGAGAACGACGGTGTTAATTACATCAATGTTTTGGTCGGAGCCCGACCTTGAAAAAGGTCGGGCTCCGAACGACACGTTCTCTAAGAGGCGCATCGTCAATTCTGTTATGAACTGGTGGCTAGTTTAAGTCAGCAAAGAGAAAGGGAATCTTCAAAGAACCCAGATTCCAATGCGCTCCTTCTTCATTTCTCCTTCTCTTCTCTTCCTTTTTTTTTATTCTTTTCCAAGGCCCCTTCTCCTGGTGCCTGATTCATGGCGGGTGCCCCGTTGTGGCTTGCGCCACACTTCCAGGTGAACGCAAAGCAGAACAAGCTACATGGTGCCCTGTGAGATAAAGCAAGTCCCTTTGCAAGTGTCCTCTTTTAAATTCGATAGCATTTCTTAGTCGGGCCATGTCAGGCGTCCGTCGGTGTCTGTATCTCTCCTCTCTCACTCCCTCTCCCATAGGAACAGCTGCGGGCGCGCGCGCTTATCCTCGCCCCTAGCAACCGGAGCAGGTGGTGCGGGCGGAGTAGCGGAGAGTGAGTGGAGAGGAGGAGCGCGCTCTGTCGTGTGAGGGCGCTCGTATCGCGGGAGCTCGGCGGAGCTCCCGCGTGTGTGGAGAGAGTGTAGGAGAGGGTAGGTGCAGTGCTTCGCCGCTCCTTCTCTCGCCGTTCGCTCTCTCTCCTCCCTGCGCCCCACTCCCGTTCGCTCGCTCGCACGTATATATAAATGCGCATTCGCATTTCCTCACGATTCCCTTCGGGAGGTGGGGGCATTTTTTTCTTCCCCTTTTCCCTTCCCCAGCATAGAGTTGGAGGCCGGAGAAAGCTGTAGCTCAGCCCGACCTGTGTGCGATCTCTTACGAACAAATCGATCTCTTACGGGCAAACGTCGTTGTCAAGTGTCTATTTCTGACAACCGTGATGAGACGCAGCAATAAAACGAAGATTACCGCTTCAAAATGACGCTTGATCATGTACGAAATAAGGCCGAGGCGTGGCACAGTGCACAGGCACTAGGGTGATGTCCTGGCTAGGATGTAGTGCTAAGCTAATAGGTACATTTTGTCCGTTACTTTACGACTGCGGCGATTCCGACACTCTGTTTGCGATGGACGAGAGGCATGAGCGAAACCGTCGAGACGATGGAGCTGCTTCCTGCAGCCGTTCGACAGTATCACGGACTACCTCGCAATGTGTACTATACGCAGGTCCTCTCATCTACAGAAGCTCTCCGTCTCTGCATCGTTGTCTGATGTTAGAACATAGCTGATTGATACCGAGACCACTTGCCATAAGACGTAGTTTAAGATGTGACCCTTAAATACACCGTTGCTTTTGTGCGTGCACGTGACGAATCTCCAACAAAAGCTGTTTGGTGGATGCCATTCTCCTGCTGTTGTCAGAGGATGGGCCCAAGGAACGAGGCCCCTGTAGACCCGTCAAAGCAGTATCCTCTGCTTTTATGGAAGCTAGTTCCACTACCGTCAACAATGTTCACAGAGGCTATGTCGACCTCACGGGCTCTTCTTGAAAGTTGGCGAGAGAACGCAGAGGGAGGGAAAACATTTATCACGTATAAAACGGGAAATTAGATGCAAGCTACCGTTAAGTAATAAGTTTTTCTCCCCCTATTGCAGCGCACGTGACAGTTTACTGAACTAGTTACTTTCGTGAGTGCAGAATAAGGTGCAATAACAGACATTGGGAGCAACCTATCAGAGGTGTCAGTTAGTGCTAATGGGAAAACATTACTTACACGCCTGTCCGACCTGTGAGCAAATACTTGTACTGCCGCAATCCCTTCCGTGCCACTTGATCGAGACCGCTCATTTGTGATCTCCAGCAGGTGAAATTACGTTGTTTCGAAGTTCCTTTCGTCTCATATATAATTTCCGACCTGAGTTGCGTAGATCTTATTTGGTAGTACAAGACTTCCTCGGTTTTGTTTAGGCTCTGAAATGAACAGAATTGAGCTTCACAGTAAAGAGCGGCAAACGGAGATACCTGTATTTTTATACAGAGAAGAAAATCACTGGTATTGATTTGTGTAGCAGTTAAGCTGTTTAATAAGCACATATTTCTGCTCGTGAGGAAAAATCAGCATGCACTGGTTTGCAGCACAATAGTACAAGGAAATCCACACGGATTTCTGAGAAATCCCTATGGATTTCATTCGACGAACAAACCGCTAAAAAAAGATTTAGAACGGGGAATGTAGGAGGAGCCAACGTTTCGACAAGTGGACTTGTATTCGTCAGGACAGCGGCAAGCCTCATTTTTAGGATATAAATGCACTGTAGGTGCGGCGCGGGTGGGGAGGGGTTGCCAATATTTTAATGCCCGTAGACAGAGCTAGGGAGGGTTGCTTCTGTGAATAAAGACTACAGAAGAATAAACAGTAAGGTTTTCTACACTGCTAGGGGCTCCGAGGATTACTGAAGTGATTGCGGATGTGCCAATTATTGTTAATAATCGTGTTTAACACTAGCGCAAGGAAACAGTACAAGAGAACAGAAAGCGTTCACAAGCTGTAGTCTGTGCTTATTGGGCTTCTGCAATCGGAATCATTTTGCTAACGTTACAAATTTTTGAGCCAATAAATCACGAAACTTAATATTTTTACACCCTCAATAGTCACAGTGCACAATTGGAAGTGTAATAAGGCTGACACAGCAACACATCCGATAATGCCGGCGGGGAGAAGCTCGTTTTAGTTCCTGTGTGCCATATGGGAAAAGGTATAATGAGATGCGTTGGAGGTTTCATTGATAGCACGAAAACACTGAATTCTGAAAGATAATAAAACATCTTTACCGATAAATGTCTTCTGACAGCAGAAATCTTTCTATGCTTTTGTCTTTAGAATACAAACTTTGAGCCACCGCATCGCTCTGCATATTCCGCTTCTGTGTTAGCAATATTCTTTAACTATGATGTAGTATTGTCTACAGTAATTCCAAACACTCTAATTTTGTTTAGATAGCAGGATTGGAACTGCTTTTTAATAGCAGAGCTGCTTAGAGGCCGGTCATGTTCACGGTCCCCGATGTCCGCTGCAACATAAAATGGAAAAACAGACCCGCTTTTTCTCTTAAGCTGCAACCCACACATTTGTCCGCAGCGCAGTCCTACCTGATAGTGATAATTACAGTGATAGTCGTAATGATTGTGCTAAATGAGAGTGATAGTGAGCTTGGTACCCTTTCCCCATGTTCGCTGTTTACTAATTTCACGGGCATGGAAGTGGCGTTGGTCTTTCTTTAGCTATTATTACACCACAGCTTACGTTGCAGAGAAAGATTTGATTTCTAGCTAACCGAATAAATTGACGTCGCTGTTTGAAGACGTTTTCGCTAAAGCGTATCATGTTGAGCAGGAATGCCTCTGTGGAACTCAGCTGAGCTGAGGTGTGCTTTATAATTTATTATCCGGCGCTTATGCACGTGCTTTTTGGGGTGCAATATTTATCCCCCTTAGTCTAAGGAAACGCATTTCTGTAAACTGACTTACGTCCAACAAAAATAATTCCCGAAAAACCAACTTAAAAGCTTTATGTTCATATTGTGCATGGTTAACGCATACTAAAATTTAAATTCACGTGTAAGTTCCGAAATACAAAAAAAAAAGAGACAGAATTCCTTGCAGTTAGGTAAGCATGGCCAAGACCAACATGTTCCGCTATACAAATAAAACATCTAATGGCGGCAAGCTTTAAGAAATGCTTGTCGAGGAGTAGAGAGCCATGTAGTGTATTGGAGGACAACAGGCAGGATTGACTGTTCGTTTTGGCTGAGACTTTCGCATAGTTATGCTTGTCCCGGGACAAGCACTAACGTCGTAAAATAAATTTGCCACATTTGAAGAAAAGTAATGGACAGAAAGTCAAAAAAATTTGGTAAACGAACTGAAATGGGCAAGCAGTGAATTACGTCTAAGGATGTGCCTGCCGCCTGTTTTCTACAAAAACCACAACGAGTAATTGTTCGCATCAGAACAACAAAGAACATTACACTTTGGACCGGAAGACTAGGCAGATAGCGTACGTATGATTGATCTATGAAAAGGCATGCAGACATGTTTAAAATTTCTACAGCAGCATATATTCGAGTTCTAATTACGACGAGGAATGCGGTGTCCTCCCGCATAGGTAAAATCGAGCACATGTCGCTAAATCAGCGCTAACAGTGCCCTTCACAACGCCGGGATAATGAAGAGCAGAAACATCCCTGAGCAGTAGAACCTGGCTGCTTCTGGCTTTATCTGAATTTCAGTTGTGAAAGAACGAGAGTATCCCTGAAATCGATGTTGATCTTGTGGGCTATTTTATACTCCATCTCACAACTACTTTTCAGCGCAACAAAAGCTATGAGGTGGAAGCAAGCCGCGTGATTGCGCTGCAAAACATATTTCTACATGTAAGGGCCTGATAATTGGTATGTTTAAGTCATTCGCGCTTGTCCGGCATGCGCTACGCTTGGTCGATAAGTAATACGTTGACTCCACATCGCATGTATGTCACATGTTTGTTATGTCGGCAACTGCCGGTAACTCCGGCTACAAATCAGCATGGCAGCGCGCATGCGCAAGCGACAGCACGCCTTAATTTGAACTCGAGCTTGATACTTGCCCACCGACCTCTCAGCAATAAATGAATGGTAAAAACCGCGACAATTTTGCGTCAACTCGCGCTGGGGAGAAAACACCAGGTGTGTTTTCTTTCTGTTATTGGGATCACCTGTTTGCTGAACCCCACCTACACAGCCTACAGCACCGATAATTTAAGGGTGGCTCTTGGAAACCATGGATGGAACGATATTGCAAGTAATTCGCAGCAATTCTCAAGACACAAATCTAAATAACAAATATTGTAACAGATCCCACGCATTGTGGGAATGTCCGTCATGCGAAGCAGTCATCGAGGAGAGCCAAGTCTTGCGCTTATGATTAAGGCCTTCGTGCAAAGAGTGTGAGTGGCGCATACCTTACTTGGGCTAACCAGGAACATACACAGCGCCATGCCGACAGTGTGGTAGTTCATGGTTCGACGTAACAACGGCGCTCATGTCGGTGCGCAGCGCAGACCTTTCTTTTGTAGAGGCACAAATGGACGTTATGGTGCGATGATGTGCATGTCATAAGCGTCCTATGTTGAAGTATTCCTACGGGATCTAACAAAGTTGGCCAAAATCATTTCGAGCGAGGCTAAAACATATGCATTTTTTATTACGTTGTTACGATAGTTCTTAGCACACATTAGAAGCGCAATTCATGGTGCCCAAGCTCCGTCTTCAGAAGTGCCGGTGTAATAGGTTTGCTTTGTATATCGTGTGGGAGGAGCTGCCGTAGCGTAACGGTAACGAGTTTTCTAGCACCTCGGGGTGGCTGGTTCGATGCTCCCGTATGGATTGGTATGTTGCGTCTGTGCCTGTGTTGCTGTTAGGTTTATGTTTTAATCGCAAGCTACGACATACACTGTGCTTCTCTTATTTTTTAAGTGCGTTCTAATGATATGTTAGATGTCTATCTTAGTTGGTGTTTGAATGACCTGCCCTATATGAAATTCAAACCCCTGTGGTGCATACCTTAGGCCGAGCACTACGCGTATGAGCCAGACATAATTGCAGTA
Organism: Hyalomma asiaticum; assembly: GCA_013339685.2. Lineage (NCBI taxonomy): Eukaryota > Metazoa > Arthropoda > Arachnida > Ixodida > Ixodidae > Hyalomma > Hyalomma asiaticum. Next base: position 36,065,454 of record CM023488.1, on the reverse strand, counting down.
TTGTTAATCCTGAGTGCATCATGTTAGTGGTGTAAATATCAGTCATCCATGTTTGTCGTACATTTGCACTTTACTATGCAAATATTCGGGTAAATCAGGTGAATACTCATTCGTGTACTTTTCGCACTGCCACAGATTTTATTTTTATTTTTTTATTTTTTTTATCATTCCCTTATTCATTTGGTTAATGTTTTTTAGAGCTTCTTTATTTTGCAAAATGTTCTCAGCAGTGTTTCTCTTGTCCTTGTAATTGCTTAATTTTGAATACCTGTAGTTTGTATTAAATTTTCTTCTATAAATTTTTCCACGTTGTTGACATGGTTGCATTTTACTTGTTCATATCTCACACATTTTTCTGTCAGGAGGTCCCCCTTCAGCCAAGTGCTCTGGGACCTCCTTCTGTATACTTATCTAAACATGTATGTTTTTTATGAAAGTAAATAAACTGAAACTGAAACTGAAACTGAAACTGAAGGAGAGTACCCAGGCGTAGGCGGCTAGATAGATAGATATATATATATATATATATATATATATATATATATATATATATAGATAGATAGATAGATAGATAGATAGATAGATAGATAGATAGATAGATAGATAGATAGATAGATAGATAGATAGATAGATAATGGTCAAACTTGCTGAAGTTCACCAACAAACGCTTCGCATTCAAAACATAAATTCTGCTTATATCGTGAAAAGGGTGCTCAGTTCCACCACTATAGCTCCCTATCTTCCAATGAAAATACCGATGAAAGCGGTATATTTGCTGCGCATCTATCTACTTCTTTTGTAGATAGCAGGTGCCGAGAGAGACATTACGTCACGTGAAGCCATAATCGACCCCTAAACTAACGGGCAAGGATAACAGGGCAGCATTAACAAAGTTTGGCCCACGTATATAAAATTTCGTTTTATCTTCATGGACAGCGCCATTTTCCGCAGATATACGAATAATTTTGCAGTTTCTTGCTCCCTTGCCTCAGATAAACAACGTCATAACGCACTGAATGCGTACGTCCAATTTTTTTCATGCGTGTTCTTCAATATAGTGCAATTTGAATAGTTGCCACATACTTGTAGAGTTGCCGCATACATACATAATTGTATAGTTACCACAACCGAAGATGACCCTACCAAAATACGTGTGCGACACGTTGGATACAAACGTCAGCCGAATGCGTTTTTGCCGCTTTATATAAACACTACAGCACGATACTAATCAGAAGTTACTTAATGCTTTTAGGACCGCCGTATATATTTGAAACCCGCCTCATGATACCATATGAATGTGATTGCGAAGAACAACCGTATAACTTTCATGTAAGGAGAGCAAATAAATATTGTTAGAAATTTTAAGCATTACCGTCCATGCGTCCTGGTACTTGCTCAGTCTCCCTTCGTTCTTCCAAATTGAATTTTTCTCGGCCGCATCAGAAGGTTTGAAAACAGTAGCGAGCACTACGAGCGCAAAGCGATTCATGACAGTGAACTCTGATAAGCTCTGTGAGACACCGTAGATGTTCCCTTGTTCAAGTGTCCGTCTAGGACGTTCTGTTTATTGAAAAGGAACCGGGGGTTCATGCATTAACCTTTATGACAAATACCCCCAAAGGCACGTAGGTCGCAATGACCTTTTTCAGATTGTTTAGTCTCAGTTATACGAATTCGTACCAGCACATTCTTGTAAATGTCGTATATTGTTGTGGACTAGATGATGTATTAAATGATATTAGTAGCGGCTAGCCTTGTCAGCGGGCGTTTGTTTGAGACAGCTTGCTTAATTTTGAGAGACTGTGGTGAAGGACTACTGAAATCACCCATATTGTCTTACATTAGGCGGTGCTGTATTTCACCCTCTCTGTATGACAGGTATTGCTTCATCAGCAGGGCGAAGTTTCCTTGTAAAATGTGGGCCCTTATCGTTCTGCCTATTCCAGTGCGGCGATGGCAGCTATGCAAGTATATGTTATTCGCATATTGTGTACTGGTACTGCGTCGAAGCGGTGGATTATGGGCGTTCGCACAAGCGTTTTAACGAAGGCGTGTACTGAAAGCAGTCGAGAAAACTAGCAATATTAGGCGACGTTAACAGTTCCTCTTAATCAGTGCTGTACGCCATTTACTTTTGGCGTTCTGACAATGTTTACCTTGTGCTTTCCGATATTTCGGTGGTGAAGAGACAACGAATGACTCATATTGCCATTCCTGGTGCATTTAAATGCCCGGTAATCATGATGGGGAGGACAAAGTGTGGTGTTTAGGGAAAGCAAAGATCTAAAGCATCACTGAACCTCTATTAACGGGCAATAACTAAGACACTGACAAGTGTACTTGTTCTGCTTTTCATGCTGACCAGTTTTTACTAGCTGGAATTGTTACACAGGTTATCAGTCTGTGCAAGGTGCACCTTGAGGCATTATAAACTCCTTGATCATTACTCACAAGTCCACTAAAGTTGCTGAAGCAACGTGAATAGCAACTTCTGCTATACAACTTACCCAAGTACTGGGGCTTACGCTAAATTAGGACAATTATGACAAAATTTTTCTTCCTGTACAACATAAAATATAAGAACATAACATTGAATCTGCCCAGAAAAATATATTAAAGCGTAAGCTGTTATGAGCTCGTTATATTGACCGAAATTAGTGGAGATTGTGCCCGTCACCGCTGTCCATAAACTCAATCTAGAAACATAACATAGAAGGGACATTATTGCGAGATGGAATTGGAGATGCCCGTCCAGCACCGCATGCATATCACCGGAGCGCTAGAAGGGACTGTGGATTTTTTACAAATTATTGGACAGTCGCCATCGACAGATTCGCAAACAGAAGAACTTCGATCGCATCAGCGCAGCCAATCCACCAAGAACGCCTAGAGGATAGGGAAAGTAATAGTAGACTAGTATTTTTGCACTTCTAGCGATTACGCCGAGAGCGAAAAGTGAACGTTGCAAAGATTACGCCGTATAAACAGCGATGGCCGCGCAAATGGTACAGAATGGTCCTGCGCAGCCGGCAAAGACGGCGTCAAAAACAAGATGATTCCTAGAAGGAACTGAGTATCGAAGGGAACAAAAATATTTTTCTAGACGGGCGTCATGGTTATCATCGTATCTTATGTCCACTGCAAGAGGAAGGCCTCCTCCAATGCTCTCCGTACTGGCCTGTCGTGCGTGAGCTGCTTCCATTTGGTGGCTGCAAATTTCTTAATTTAGTTTCCCCATCTTACTCTCTGTCATCCACGGCTACGCTTACCCTCTCTAGGTATCCATTTCGTCGTTCTAATTGTCCATCGGTTATCTACTGTTCTCCTCGCGTGGCCTGCTTATGTCCATTTTTTTTCTTCTTAAAATCGATTATTATGTCGACGACTCCCTGACCCATTTGACTGTCTTCTTATCACTTAGTGTAACGCGTATACCTTTTCGTTCTTTTGCCTACTGCGTGGTTCTTAATTTCTTCTCAAGTTTCTTTGTAATTCTCCAAGTTTCTGCTGCCGCGTATGTCCGTACTGGCAAAATGCAGTAATTATATAATTTCCGTTTGAGTGATAGTAGCAGATTTCCGTTCATGAGTTGGCAATGTCTCTCGTATGCGCGCCATCCGGTGCTTCTTCTACGGTGAATTTCTTTTACATGGGTAGGTTCTCCTCTCAGGAGCTGTCCTAGATATAGGTATTTTAAGACTCCTAATGTCTGGTTTTAAATTGTGACAACACGTTTTTCGCCGTTCCACTTAGCATTATCTTTGTTTTCTGCATGTTCATCCTTAATCCTACCTTAGCGCTTTCTCGGCTTCAGTCTTCAATCATCTTCTGCAGTTCGCCGCCATGATTGATGAAGAGTACTATGTCGTCGGCATAGCGTAAGTTACTCAAATATTCACCGTTAATCCTTAGCCCTGTGTCGTCCTAGTCTAATCGTTTGAAGATTTCTTCCAAGCATGCAGTAAATAGTATTCGAGAAATTGTATCTCCTTGTCTGATGCCTTTTGTATTGGGATTTTCTTGCTTTTGCTAAGGAGGAGTAGGGTGGCTGTAGAATCTTTATTGATGTTGGCTATTGTGTTTACGTAGCTATCACACATTCCTTAACGGAACAATGCCTTCAAAACTGCCGGTATCTCTGCAGAGTCAAAAGCCTTTTCGTAGTCTATGAAAGCCATGTAGACTGGTTTGTTGCATTCATCAGATTTTTAATTACTTGATTGATCACGTGAAGATGGTCAATGGTAGAGTGTCCTTTTCTGTTCCCTGCTTTCTCTCTTGGCTGATTAAATTCAAGTGTGGCTCTTATTCTGTTTGAGATAACCTTTGTGAAGGTAGGAATGTTTTGTGAAGTCCTGAGAGTATAGGGATGGGCCTGTAGTTCTTCAAGTCTTTTATATCTCCCTTCTTGAGTAATACAAGAACATTTACATTTTTCCAGCTTACTGGTACATCAGAAGTTTTGCGGCATTGCGTGTATATTGTCGCGAGCATTCTGGTTAGGGAGTATCGCCCATGGTTGATCTGAGCTGCTTTCCTGCGAACATGCACGGAATTGCTTTCCTAACCTCGTCTGCAGTGACGCATGGGATTTCAGTGTCCTGATCGGCATGGTGGGGAGACTCGTACTTGAGCTGTATAGTTCAGAATAGAAGTCCTCAGCCAGCTTGGCTATAACGTTGCAGTTACGAACGATGTTGTCCTGCTTATCTTTCACTGCATGCCTTATGTTCTCTCCCGCGCAATGCTTCTTTCTAGTTTTGATGCTAATTCCTTTTAGATGAAGCTGAACGACGGAATTCAGTTCGGTGGTGGTAGTGGTTGTGGTGGTGTGCAGCGTGACCACCCTTACTGCGCATGCGCAAACCCTCTCCACACACCTCCTCTCCACACACCTCCTCTCCGAACGGCGCGCGTTGACCAGAGAAACGCTCTTTCTTCGATGAACGCTTTACCAGCTCGCAAGGAACGAGTACGCGCCCTCGCCCGCGAGAGACAACGCTGACGCAGGCAGCGTCTGCTAGCGTCAAACCTACGCGAGCGCGACACCTAGTTAAACCGATGCAAACGCGGGGTGCAGCTCCCGTGCTGCTTCGCATCGCCTCATGGTCCCCTTTAGCAGGAGATAATGTAATTTTTTTCTTACAGCTGCTTCTACTTCTTTCAGTTGTGGTTGCGCATGTCACTCACTCCACTTTTGCTGATGAGATTAGACCGCTTGGCGAATCCTATCTTACCTCTTGAGTTAGTTATTCTCATCTATTGGCCTGCTTACGTCACGTGTTTTGCCTCCTACTTCGATTACCGCTTCGCTGATCAGCTTAGTAATGTTTTCGTTCATCTTCTCCATATCCTCATTTTATTCCAGTCCTAGAGCCTCATACAGGTTCTTAAGTGGAATTCTAAATTCTTCTGCTGTCACCCTTATGGCACCGAGGTTGACATGTTTCCATGTGATTAACTTTGTTATTGTCCGCTTTGTATTGAGAGTTATGTTCGTCTTTACTAGTGAGTGAGAACTAATTTGGACCTTATTAACCACTTCCGTGTCTTGTACTATACCTGGGTCACTGCACATTAGGAAGTCTATTTCGTTTTTCGTTTCTCCGTTAGGCCTTTTCAATGTCCACTTGCTGTTCTTACGTTTCTTAAAGAAAGCATTCATTACACGGAGTTGATTTCTTCCTGCGGATCCCACTAGCAACTCTCCTTTGCTATTCCTATCACCTACACTGTAGTTCCCGACTTCCAGTTCTCCTTTTAGTTTCCTTGCTGTTTGCGCGCTAAATTCCCCCACAACAATAAAATATTGGGTGTGTACCTTGTTCAATTGCCGTTTCCACGTCCTCATAAAACTGTTATCTGGCAAAATCTTTTTTACTGGGCACTGATATTTTGGCAATGGTCTGTCCATGACAATGTAATATTGCTAAGTACAGCATAGAACAAACGCGCTTTAGAGAGATTACAGCTTCCCGTGAAACTTCATCGGCAGAATCTTATTGCTCCATTGACCCAATCATCTGGTTTTGTATTCATGAGCGTATCTTGCACCGCTGAGCAGGCCGTTCAGGTCAACAATTCTTTTCTGCCAAATAAATTTGAAATTTGTTTAGGGAACAAATAGTGGACAGTTAAGTAGTGAGCTCATCACAAGTGTGTTCGCAAGCGAAATGCGCAATTCCGCAGTGTTTTATGGCGAAACTTGAAGACCCCAATTTTCATGGTACCTACAGCACAGTCCGTATATTAGCATCTCTTGTACCTACAATACACAAGGACATTCATGCATGTTAATGTTATTGTATACGCTACAGAACCACTTACATTCGTTTCTTTTTTCAAAGATGAAGACACTGATATACACATATAGAGGCATCTGACACTGTGGCTACATGAATACTGGTGCATTATGACTACTCAGGAAACAAAAGACAACTATGCGAGTGCAACAACGCCATTCTCACAGGAAAAATTCTGGGGATAAATTCTGGACATACGCACAGAATCTTTCCTGTGATGATATTCTGGGGCTGACGTGAACACAGTGTAAATTTGGAAGTGGTTAAGCAAAGGGTAATAAGTGATTTACTGAATGCGATAAAAAACTCCTATGCTCTGCTGCCCCTCGAAGCAGTTTATAATATATGTTACGAACAACAGATTCGCAACTGCACTGTATTAATGACGCCTCCCCCCTTGAGCAATATTACGCTTTATAGAATGCAGAACATACCAAACTCACCATTTCAAGCATCAATATAGTCGTAGGCAGTAATTCACCCTACATTGCCATCATTATGAGGCCATGTTATGCTCACTGCAGAACGGAAGCTTTTCCCCATCTTCAATATGCCCTGTCTCATGCTCATGCCAATTCCATTTTAAGTTTCGAAATTTATAGGATTAATACAGCTATCTGCATTTTTAGTCTTGGTATCCACTCCAAAAAGGAAAGCAAACTTTATGAGGGGCAATGAAGAAGTTCGTTGGCATAAATTGGAATCAACTTGCTTAGGACAGGGCGAATTGGAAATCTTTGGGAGAGGCCTTCGTCCTGTAGTGCACCTCAAATAGGCTGACATTGAGAATGAAAGCGATCTAGGCAACTGCCGCCCTTGGCTTTGTTCTGCATGGCTCGGCGTTTTTGCCCTTTATCATTCCTACGATTGCGAATCCTGCTCGAGGTCCTTTTTTTTTGTTGCTAAGTGGTATCTATATTATGATCTCAAAGGAGAGAAGTAATTTTTATCAGCCGTTATTTAGGTATATGATAATGCAGACTTAGCAAAAAACTGCGCATCGTATGCGTAGGGTAGGTTGGGTTTGGTTTGGTTCGTATTATTCAAGGAAAAATTTTGGAAAATTGCCTTGGGACACGACTGAAGGCTGAGTAATTGCCTGACCTGGTCGTGCCACGCTGCCAGCCGATCAGAAACACATCATTAAACACAGTAAGCACAAAACACAACAGCCCCTGCTATTCTACATGGATTCCATTATCAAACAGAATTGCGTGCAGAGAGCAATACAAATATAAAACAGAATGCTCATTCGGGTGGTGGCAAAACAACAAAATGCTCGCTTTCAATCAAACATACAAGAAACGCCTTAATAGGGGTATAATTACGCTGTACATCAAAAATTAGATTGCAGTAAACAAAAACAATGGGACAATTATAAACAAAATACAAAAAGCACTCAACAATAATATTTCCAAGATTTTAAAATTCACGTAAATCATTGCCTTCTTCAACTAATAAGTGGTTCGTTATCTTTTAAAATAATCTATGTGATATTCCATCCTCCAGTACCTGTAGGATGGTTGTATGGTGGTTTAAGATGTCTGGTATTTGTGTCGTTGTTAACCATATTTCGTGCGCGATCTGTGTTTATAAATTAAGCTGCTTTGCGGCTTGTATGGTGTTTGTTTCACATAATATGTGTCCAAGAATAGTGATGCATTTAGCCTATACCGATGCAAGATCTGCAGACATAGCCTGCGTGCGTAAAACTCTTTGATAAGCAATGCTTGGTATGTTTTAAAATATGGTCGAGTGCTTTCGTACAGGGTAGTGTTAGAGATTGCCCTTATTGCACGGATTTTTAAGACTAGAAGAGAACGTAGGTTTGTGGCAGTCGTTGTTATCGTGAATGCACTGGAGCATAGCAAATTTGTAGCTTAATATTTGCTGGGACGCAATACCTCATTCTATTTAAAATGCCAATTATTCTGGAGAGATCTTTATTTGCCGCGTCATTGCGAGGGGACTAAGAAAATTGTTCTTGGCCTAGAACTCCTAGGAATTTTATTGCTGTCGTTCGCTGAATCTGGCTGCCCTGGAAGTAAATTGGGCTGCGTGGAATATGCTTTACTCCTTTATGTTTGGAACACATGTACTTTGTTTTAGCGATATTCTATTGAAGTTCGCTTGCGTTCAACCATATATTTAGCTTGCCCATGCATACGTTAGCTTCGTTAATAGATCACGTGCGTGTGAACCTCAGAAAAATGCTTTTATGTCATCGGCGTATAATATTATTTTCTTTTATCGGTCGATATATACCATGTCATTAATGAACAGCAGGAATAGGACAGGTCCAAGGATCGATCCCTGTGGGACACCATACTTATTGAACGCATATTGTTTGCAAGTTATTGTACAGTGTTTATATTTATGGAGCACATAAATAGTTGCTTTAGGAATTATGGTAGTCAGATCAATTGGACCACAACTGGAATCATTCTACCCACTCCATCATGTGTTATTGACGTACAGAAGAGTCGGTGAAGTCTTTAACAGCAACAATTAAGCTGCCGGTGCAGAAATTTACATTATGAAGGTTATTATACCACACATAATGTAGCTGTTTCAGGATTGATGTTCTAAAAAAAGGAAAGACAACATCCATATAGTTTTGCGTAAACGCACAACGAAACGTTCAGTATTTGCCAAAGTAGTTCCTAGTTCTAAGTAGTTCGAAAGACCTGTTCTATGAATGACCTAGTTCTAAGAAGCGCCGAAACTAGTGCATCAGTCAGTTCTTCCAACCAGTTGCGTTCGGTGACGCAATTTCACCAATATTCAATATGTGCGATGGACCTCGAGGTGCACTACGCTGATCATGGTGATCGCCGTCATGAAGCTTGTTAGAGTTCTCTTTTTTTGATGGTATAGAGACAGGCATGGAGGATCCCTGAACCGGGTTTTTTTTTACATGTGTCAGCCAATAGGCTGTATCACTTTCAAATCATTGGCAACATAATTTACGCCAACTACCTTATATCAAGGCAGCTGCTGGCAAAGTGATTTTCCTATACCTCTCAAAAATGCTTTTCCTCCTCACTTCAGCTGATCGGCTGGGTCTGTGTTAGTGGCGACTGTACCACCCATGGCAGTCGCAACATGGCCGCGGCGTTATTCTGTGGCTTCCGTGATCGGTCACGCGTCGTTTATACGAATACCACTGATCTCCACTAGGTTGCTGGATGGCGCTTCGAGCACTCCGGCGCACGGTCACACGAAGTTCGGGCGCTCGTCCCGGAAGTCGTGAAAACAGCCGCTGTGAAAGCATAAAAAGTGCTGTGTATGGGCATGTGTCGTTCGCATTTCGCCAAAGATGCCTGCTTCTTGCTCTGTAAACTGTACAAACAGACCATAGAAATCGTCCGGGAAGACGTTTCACTTGTAATTACGATATTCTGTGCGTACGATATGCACGATAGGCAGCGAAACGCTCAAGTCGTAGGTTAGTTTCAGAGCTGTGCGTCTTGTAATGCAGACTCTCTCGCTCTAAGCCAATTTCTACCAGAGAACATAAGCAGAGACAAATAGACACCATCCCCAGGCAGCAGGCTCGGTAGTTATCACATTACGGTCTCTTGTTTCGATCGAACGGACGCACGAACTCTGCTACAGCATGACGCAGTTCCCACGTTGTTTTCCTTTGGTTTTCCTTCCAAAAGCGTACAGGCGTTTCAGTGAATTTGCACGAAGCTTTAAAGATATCCGCAAGCGCCATACGAGCATGCAAGCGCCTTAGTATTGTTTACTGCCGTCTTGACCATCTCAGAGCATTTTTAACTAACTTAGGTAATTTTTAATAATTGACCAACTTTTAAATTGTTGCCTTAAACGCAAAATGTTCAATGGAAAAGTTGTAGAGCACGTCAATTAGTATCCGGGTAATGTACTTTCACGCTAATAACTGGAGTTATTTTAATTTTACATGGCTTCTAAGAAGGTGTGTGGAATTTCAAAAAGTACCACCTGTCTAGGCACTTGCGGGTCGTGACATTAACTGTTTGTGCCTGCGGTCGCCGCGCATCATCGGTCGTTATGTCCTGCAGCATGTTTCGGAGTGCCAGTTTGATGGCACGTGAGCGCATAGTAATGTGGCTCTTTTTCAAACTTCGCACGCTTTCTTGCAATCCCAGAAAAATTAAAACCATTGCTTGTATTATTATGAAAGTAATTATCCCTAGACTAACTCACATGCCCTGCAACATCAAAAATCAACATTTTTCGTTTTAAGCAGCAGTTCGGCAGTTCGGCAGCCTCTCAATCAATGCGATCCTAAATAAGTGCGCATCTGTGTTTACGAGTAGTGACAAATCCGGCCCAGCGCCCTTTCTAAAAGTGTTCTTCGAGGAAACACGAACTGCGTTTTCATCATTCCAGAAGTGTCGACGTTGGAAAATTCCGGGAGTTCCACACAATGGAAACTCCTGAAGTGCGATGTTGTCGGTCTCCCATTTCGAAGTTAAGCATTCATCATCGGGAGTTTTAAGCGCGAAGCAATATACAAGAGACAGTTTAGCAGGTGCGGGTCACGCAGGCCACAACTTCATACGAGGGAGGTCGCACCTGCTTCCACCAGGCTGCCTGTTTATTTTTTTTCTGAGGTTATGACACTTGCTGGCCTTTATTCGCTATACGCCTGCGTGTGGACACCATAAAAATTGCGAGCAGACTACGTACCGCGAATGAACACTTCTTAAGAGAATTTTGGCTTGACTAGTTGACAAGTAGCCCTGTAGCCTCCACAATACTGAAAATAGGAAAAAAAAAACACTAATATGAAGTAAAGTACAAACAGACACAGTCAAATTAGGCACTGTGCTTGAACCGACATCAGCGCCAAAGATGGCGCTTAGGTATACGATGACGCATGCTTAAAGAATGGCGCGCTTCAACTACGCAACGCAATGTCGACCACCAATAATACTCTTACTGTTTTGTTTAGGTGAGCTGGGGCTGTTCGATAATGTTTTGTTGGTTGGCCTACTACATTTTGTCAACACTCCGCAAGCCATTCTGAAAGCCTTGACAACCTGAAAGGCATTACGGAGGATCCGTGTTCCAAATTGTCAGTTTTCGATGAAACATGGTATTAATGCCAGGCAGTAACGTCATTGGGGTAAGTGATTCAACTCACAAGAGCATGGCACGAGTAAATGTGATCTTTGTCCTGGTAAACGGACACTACTATACAGCTGCTACGGATGAAGCGAGGTGAAAGTTATGAAGACGCAGAAAAGACGCTCCGTTTTCACTCTGGTTTCTTGAGTGGCTTTTAGGTACATAAAAGGTTGCGTTAAAGGTCAACTCCGGCGATCTTTTATTGTCCACTGATCTCAATAAAATTCTCAATATACATTCTCCTCAGGGCTGCAATAATTTATGCCAAGCCACGCGGTTGCAAATAAGTTAATTTTCTTGAAAATCAATTTTAAAAATTTTTAGCGGATTCCCGCGCGAGCCACCCTGTGTTTTTGACGTCATTACCTGACACACTGCCTACCAGAGTAGGCGGGCCCTCTAAAGCAAGACGGCGGTACTTGAGCGCTCAAATCATCCCTGTTCAGTTCAGAAGAACTGAATAAATCGTTGGATGACATTGGCACTTTCATTTTTCTGGCACCAGCTCCATATTTCTGATGGCGGGGTTGTGGCGTCATCGCATACGCTGCACGAAGCGTCTACCCATTTCGTTTTCGGTTTGAACATGTCGTTTATTCGTTTATTTAAAATTATCGTTGAGTTTATGCGCAAATTGAACGACACTGGCTGCTTCAGGGCTATCATTACTATTGGAAAACAGCGATATGAGAATATGGTAGAAAAACCGCCGACGTTGCCCTTTAAGGCCAGTCAGAAATTTTCATAGAGTCAAGGGAAGCCTTTCTTCTTACTGCAGCGTTATTCGCTTAGGAACAAGACCTATCAACAATAATAAAGTTCAGCAGAAACAACATATGTCAATTGGTATATATCGGGTGGATATCGACATTTAAATAAGTCGAAAGAACACTCACTCACACGTCTCTTCCAATGTGATTATATAAAAAAAGTGAAAGGCTCCTTCGCCTTTCGCTTAGAACTGAAGGTCTGCCTAAAGGCCCCTAAATGATGGTATCCCATGTGTGGCGTCATCTTGTACATGTGCGTACCTTGCACATTTGGGCAATTTCGAGTTCCAGTAGAGTATGTTTTGGCGATTGATTTTGCGTCGCATTTACAACACCATGTAGCTCGTGCACATATAACGGAAATTCGCCACATATTTCTATTTGTAAAGGCAGTTTATTGATGTATATAATGTAGTGACGTAGGAATAACTGCCGACAGCCCTTTTATGCAGATACCCTAGGACCTTTGCCTAAATAAAAGGTCAAACTCAAATGTTCAAATGGACATTGTTGAAGTGTCAGAAGAGCTAAGCATAATAACATTGGACATCAAAGCGCTAGTGATGCTAAGGGAACAGAAACATCGCCCCAAAATTTTGTGGCAAAGGAATATGAGATGCAAGAACACAAAACTCTTGATCTAATTGATTTTTGGAGTTTTAGGTCCCAAAGCCCCGACAGAATGATGAGAGTGGTTTCGGATGAGTGGAGGGCTGCGGAAATTTCGACCACCTGGGATTCTTTAACCTGCACTGACATCGCACAGTACACGGGCCTCAACATTCCGCCTCCATCGAAATGCAGCCGCCGCGGCCAGGATTCGGTACCACGATTCTCGGATTAGCAGCCCAGTACCATAGCTACTAGACCAACGTGGCGGGGCGCTTCTGTGGGGTGTGCGCGTGTCGTTCGTAAGCGAAAACTATAGGTGGACCGTTTCTGCAGGTAATAATTCAAAACCGTAGGAGATGCAGCAAGGCTCGGGCATTGTGGCGCGCGCGCCCGTGTGTGTGTGTGGTGTGTGTGTGTGCGTGTCGTCTGCATATGAGCGAGAACTGTCGGTGTCGGTTGGCGATCGCGGACGTAGGGCAAAACCGGTGCGTAGTCAACATTAAGATTCTGGCAGTGCGGGGTACGCGCGTGTATTATCCGTAAGCAAAAGCTGGGTGGGCCGATTCGGTGAAGATCTTCAAGCCTGTCTGAGGTGCTGAAAACTGGGCATTGTGACGTGTATGCGCGTGTGTCATAAGCAAGGGGGAAGAAGAGGAAAAAGTATACCATCTCCATCTCCAGATTTTTAGTTTGAGCGGGAGATGGTGTAATTTTTCGCGGCATCGACCCGAGCGGTTATCGCGGCGCTGCACAGGAGAGAGAATGAGGCGCGCGTGCTCCGTCATTTTCATACCGCGGAACTACCGTGGCGCCCCAGCGGAGTATGCAGCCATCGCACCACCTCTCGTGCGTTCTGCTCCGTAGAATAGAGGATTCCTAGAGGAGAGAAAGGGGGAGCGTAGGAGAGAAGAGGGAGGGGAAGAGGATGCGCATGCGCTGTGGGGGCGCGCGCGCCGCTCCGTAGAGGATTCCTAGAGAGAAAAGAGGGGGGGGGAGGGGAGCTAGCAGACGTTGCCTCCGTCAGCGTTGTCTCTCGCGGGCGATGGCGCGTTCTCGTTCCTTGCCAGCTTGGGCCAGCTGTTGCGCATGCGCAGTGGGGGTGTGGACGGCGCAGGGACGGAACAGGCTCGACCTTAAGCTTCTTCAAATCTAAACGTGAAGGCAGGGAGCTCAACAAGACATGCCTCTGGTTTGCTACCTCACCTTGGGGGAACGCGTAGCAAGAGAACGACCGCAGTGACGGTGGCCAATGTAGGCCCTGCTGTCAGTTCGCTACATTATTACCAGGGAAGCGAACAAGAGCCAAAGCAGCGTGGCGGCGGCTGCAACGTCTAGTCCCTACGAGAGTGCGATCACGATTTGTCTGGGCTCACGGCTCAAACTACCCGGCATGAATTGTGCGGGAAGCGTGGTGCGGTTAGGGTGGTTTCAAGAGGTGATGATGATGATGATGTAGGTGAAGTTAAGAGGAGTAAGAGATTAAGGGATCAAAAGGAAGAGAGGGTGGCGCTACCGTCATGGGGAGAGCGCACGTGCCTGTCTTGCAGACCAAGAAGTGATCACTCAGCCCGGTCGGGTGCGAAAACTTAAGGCCCGCATCGCTTTGCTAGCCTGCGACGCAGAGTTCCATGTGGCATGAATCTTTTCCGCTGTAAAATGTCCCTGCTCAAGTCGACTCTACACTCTAAACATTTCCAAGAAAAGCGCGTTCGTTTTTAAAGCGAGCACAATGTGCAATGTGTTCCGGCATTTTTTCAGAGTTACAACATTTGAATCTTGAAGTGCCTAACATTCCTATGAGGTATGAGTGCGCATTTGCGAAAGCTAGACCTAGCCACAGGCGGCACACTCCTTTGTCACAACGCGACAACTTTGATGGTGCTTGCAGCTTCCGCAACGGAATTTGTTTACGTGGAGGACGGTTCAAGACGTTCGACTCGCTCCACAGAGTCTGCGACAATGTGACAGCAATGAATGAAGACCCCTTGTTAGTACTGTGATCGACAAGGGTGTGGGAACTGCCATGGTGTTACCCGAGGAATTTCTTCGTCGTCGGTCATTCTGCGGTGTACATGCTCCTCCTCCACGGGGGTCCTGCGTTTCGGTCGGCGCGCCATGCGGATAAGCTGGTATACGACGAGCTGTGATTTGCTCGTGGATAAACGAAGGCTCATACGTGGTACTGTACAATTTCGACCGCGTCTTGTAGTATCTCTTGCGTTTCTCCCGTCGAGCCCCGAAACGACCATAAGGTCATGTCGTCAGCGTGGATGACCTAACCTAGCTGTGACAGCGAGTGTAGTTTCCTGGCAAGAGTGAACAATGCCGATTTTAGAAGCAGGGAAGAAATCACTGCGCCTTGTGGCGTCCTATTGCTACCGAGCGTGTATTCCTTCCATTGAATGACCGTCATCTTAATGGAAGTCGTACTTTTTTTAAGGAAGGCTTTAAGCAAGTTCTCTCCTTTTTCAAGCGAAGCTTGTGTTGGCTCACTTATGCGGCACTTGCGCTGTCCTGGAAGCTGTCGGCTTCCACGGCACCACAAATAAACAACATAGCTTGTCTGGCTGCTGATTGAAAACACCAACCGCCGCGTTGCGAGGCCGGCACGTTGATTCAACTACTATTCGTCAACACGCACTTTGAAGCAGTTTCATAGACATGAAAAAGTAGGCGCACTGCACAGCCCGCGCCCGTACCATGTGCGCATTCTTCACTGCACGCCTTTCACTGCACATGAAAAAAAAAGAAGGAAAGAAAAACGGGAAGAGGAAGCAGTAAGCAAGACCGGAGGAACATCAGAAACAAATGAACAAAATAAAGAGAAAGGAAAAAAGGAACGCAGCAAGAGAAAGAAGCAAGAAATAAACAAAAGACAGTGAAAGACGGAGGAAGAAACAGCGGATGTCATCTTCTTTTGGCCCACAATCCAATGTGACGCTTGACCCATTCTTACCTTCAGCGCTGCTATATGAGAGTGATTATGCAAAGGCCAACGCGCGGTAAAGTGTGGAAAGGTTCAGCGGCAAGTGGGGCATTAAATCCCGGCAGCCACGGCAGTATTCAGTGGCGCGAAATGAAGTAAAAAACGAAAGGAAAATGTAGCTGATCCCTCCATCAGAGGAGTCGGTGTAACACGACAATGAAATGTGTCTTCACGTAAGCAGT
>CM023488.1:35988050-36049381 GCA_013339685.2 Hyalomma asiaticum | reverse complement strand
CCTGGGCAAATATTTCGGCGTTTTGCTTAAATTAAAATTTTTATTGGATTTTTATTTTTAAATTTTTTTTGGATTTGACGGTTTCGAGTTAACCAGGGATTACTGTATATATATATATATATATATACTATCAGAAAGTCACAGTGACAAACATATTATTTATGATTTATTCTGACGTTGCGGCTGGAGACCAGCCTTTTTCAAAGGTGAAAGCTTTTCATGGGTGCATGGCTCTTAAGTGCACTTCACGAACATGCATAATGGGGGGTGGAAAGGGGAGAGCTCACAAAATAGGTGGTTTGGGATACAGAGGTATGTCGAAGAAGCACGGTCCGCCGGGGTGGTGTAGTGGTTACGGTACTCGGCTGCCACCCAAAAAACGCGGGTTCGATCCCGGCCGCGGCGGTCACATTTTCGATGGAGGCGGAAATGCCAGAGGCCCGTGTACTGTGCGTTGTCAGTGCACGTTAAAGAACCCCAGGTGGTCTAAATTTCCGGAGCCCTCCACTACGGCCTTTCTCTCCTATTTCTTTCACTCCCTTTCCCCCCCAACCCCCATGGACGCTTAGCCGTACTCCCTACACGGGTTGCAGAAATTAGCGTCCTTTCCTAACCGAACCACAATCAATCAGTCAATCAATCAATCAAGAAGCAAGAGCCAATGCAAGATGACGTCTGCGTCTGCACGGCGCCTCCATAACAACGAGCGGGTGGGCCGAGGTCGTCTGGTAGCAGATTGTAAGCCCTCGTTAGCAGACACTCGCGCTGCCATCACCGAAGTCCATGGTGCTGCAACTCCCGCAGTGCAGCGCAGAACCGCTGAAGCCAAATGTCGTTGTTGTGTGGAGTACAAAGGAGTGGGAGGGGGGGGGGGGAAGGGGCGAAAAACAAGTTGCTCTGTGCGCGGTCGGTACCAGAGCAGTTCAAAGGATCGTCCCCGCGCCGTGTTTCACGGAAAACGGAGGATAGAAAAGGAAACGCAGCGCATACGCGAACAAACCTGAATGGTTTGGTCCATGAAAGACATGCAAACTCACCCACACACATAAAAAGAGAGAAAATAAAAAAGAATAGAAGTAGACAAAACATCACACAGGAAGGAGAGTCGTTCAGTTTAACGAGTCATTTTTTTAATTTCAAGTATGTCTGACCTTTCCATTTATTTCACTCTGTTGCTATTTTTGCTGTATACACTTCGCATTACTACTTCATCATAATTATATGGTTTGTTCCTTCCTCCTTTTCATGTTTGCTTTTGTTTTATATTTATTACAGCTATTTGTTGCTCTATGTATTCTCAACACTTCGAAATGTTTGTTCGCGTTGACTAATTGTATTTCTTTGTACATTTGCCCCCTGCCTGGGCCCTTTTTTGGGCCTGCAGCATTCTTCAAATAAAATAAAATAATAATCCGCGGAACCCGTTCTCTAGCGAAAGTGCGTGATGCTCAGCGGACGCCGAGGGGACACAACACATATCTGCACCTTGCGCGCGCGCAGCGCGATCTGAGTGAAACATACCAGATAAAAATGAGAGAAAAACCACAAGAAACATCATAGGCAAATAAATATCCTAAGATAATACATGAAAATAAGTGAAATCAGAGCAAACAAGAAATTAACAATATAAATATATAAAACAGGTGGACATCGACAATCAGTTCAGCATCCGAACAGGAGACACTGCCCGAGTGAGCGCCGAGGGCGCCTTTTGCACCTTGTGCCGTGCAGTGTGAAATGAGCAAGACATATCAGGCAACAATAAGAGAAAGAGACAATAAACATGATGGGGAACCAAATATCGCGAGGTAACAAACGAAAATAAATGCAATGAGAAAGAATCGGGACACATACAAAAGAAAAAAAAAGGTTAACAATGCGCGCAGAATGAAATCGACCATCATTTCTGCATCTCAACAGGAGCACCATGAATGGGCACCAGAAAGAAAAAAAAAGAAAGCAAAAATGGGAAAAATAAGAGTTCCGCGAGTACTTAGTGCACATAGATTTGAATGTGGAGCCCTAAAGAAACAACAACAACAATAATGATAAAAAGGAACAAAAATAAAATATAAAATATTAAAGACAATTAGTCGTTTGCGTCATTAATTGTTTTAGTTGCCTGACAGGGCAAGCAAGATAGTCGGCCTGTACTTTCGTTGATGCCACCGGACACATGTTGAATTTGTGAATAAGGTAAGATTCGCGAACCTCCCGGTCATAATGCGTTTATAAATCATATTGGAGCACCACAGCTGTGAATGTATGGAAGGGATGGCTAAGATCACTTACGTGCTTGGAGAGAGGAAGGTGTGGCAGGGTCTTTATGTCTGCTCTGTGGTTGTTTATTCTTATCCTGAATGGAGTCTCAGTTTGGCCAATGTATTGGGCGTTGCACACGGTGCATTCAAGAAGGTAGACAATATTTGAGCTGTCGCAGTCAAAATTTCCTCTTATTTGGTAAAAGAATGAGGACGCAGTGCTGTTTACTGTGGAGGTTCTATTCATCATCGGACATAGCTTGCACCTAGGTTTGTTGCAGGGGCCGCTGCCTGTGAATTTAGGAGTGTTCTCCTTAGATGACGTTACAATATCTCTGATATTTCGCGCCCTTCTGTAGACAACACGCGGAAGTTCAGGGAAGACGCTTTTCAACTTGTCGCTTTCGAGAAGGATGTTGTGGTGCTTTTTAAGGATACTGTTTATGTTAGCGGGTGAGGCAGAATACGTTAGAATGAGATTTGGGGTGGTGTTTACGGAATCAGATTTTGGTTTGCTTATTAAGGATCGCCGTTACTTTTTTTGATATATATATATATATGGAAAAATGCTAATATAATTCTTACCCACAAGAAAGGTGACATAAAGGAGTTAAAGAATTACAGACCAATCCGCCTACGCCCAGTAATATACACGCTATTTACAAAGGTAATTTCTACGAGGATACGAGAAACACTAGACTTTAACCAGCCGAGAAAACAAGCTGGTTTTAGGAAAGGTTACTCGACAATGGAGCACAGCCACGCTATCAACCTAGTAATTGAGAAGTACGCGGAATATAACAAACCTCTTTATATGGCGTTTATCGACTACGAGAAAGCATTCGACTCCAAAGAAGTACAAGCAGTTCTAGAAGCTCTGCGTCGACAAGGGGTACCTGGTGTATACGTGAAAACCATCAACAACATATACAAATATTGCACAGCCACACTACTCCTACATGAGAGAAGCAGAGAAATCCCAATCGGGAGAGGTGTAAGACCGGGAGATACAATATCCCCGATGCTATTCACTGCATGCTTAGAGGAAATCTTTAAACGTCTAGACTGGGAAGACAAGGGAATTCGAATAGCCGGTGAATGTCTAAGCAATTTAAGATTTGCAGACGACATTGTGCTTTTTAGCAATGATGGTGACGAATTACAAAACATGATTCATGACCTAAACAGGGAAAGTTTTAAAACTGGATTAAAAATGAATAGGCAAAGCACCATAGTTATGCTCAATAGCTTAGCTAAGGAACAGGAATTTAAAATCAACAATGAACCCTTGTAATGTGTAAACGAATACGTATACCTGGGACAGTTAATAACAGGAACTCCTAGCCAGGAGAAAGAAATTCTCCGTACAATAAGGATGGGTTGGAGCGCATTCAGAAGGCATTACGAAATCATGACTGCAAACTTACCGCTGTCACTAAAGCGAAAAGTACTTAATCACTGCATTCTTCCAGTACTAACGTACGGTGCAGAAACGTGGAGGATAACGAAAAAACTAGAGATGAAACTAAGGAGCACGCAACGTGCAATGGAAAGAAAAATGATAGGGGTAACGCTAAGAGATAAACAACTAGCGGAATGGATCAGCGAACAGACAGGAGTAACCGACATTATCTTATCAATTAAAACAAAGAAGTGGACCTGGGCAGGACATGTCATGAGGAGGAAGCATAACAGGTGGACAGTAAGAGCGACGGAATGGATACCACGAGAGGGAAAACGCAACAGAGGTAGGCAAAAGGTTAGATGGAGCGAAGAAATTAAAAATTTGCGGGCATAAAGTGGAACCAACTCGCTCTGGATAGGGTGGACTGGAAATCGTTGGGAGAGGCCTTCGTCCTGCTGTGAACCTAAACAATATATATATATAAATATATATATATATATATATATATATATATATATATATATATATATATATATATATATATATATATATATATATATATATATAGCAGTCATGGTGGTGAATAGGCCGGAGGCGTGAAGGCAGAGATGAGTAGTAGACCCTCGGAATTGGCAACAAAAATGCGGAAAGCGTTTATTCAACGTTTCAGCCGGAGACCGGCCTTCATCAGGGATCAATATATATATATATATATATATATATATATATCATGTAACTCGCACTTCATGTAACTCCCATAAAATGCTGCACATCTCTCTCTCTCTCTTTAGCGGGGGAAAACTACACCGTCGATCCAGTTATCTTCACGGATGGTGAGATATGCGACATATTTAATTTGCCCGAACAGCAACCCGAGAATGGTGTGTACTTTACAAATTATATTCGACTACTTGTTACAAATGTAAGATGTATAATTAGAGGTAAACTGTTCATTTTGGAAGCAAATAGCTTTTCTGGGGCAGAACGTCAAGAACCTTCACTTAAACAGCTGAGCTGGAGAGAGGTTGTGAAGTTTCCTATTGCAGTTGGCTGAGGGGCAAAGATTTGGGTCGTTGGTCATGAACAAGCACGGGTTCACTTTTTCCTTGATCGCAAACCGACACTTATTTATTTATTTATTTATTTATTTATTTATTTATTTATTCATTCATTCATTTATTTCGTATCTTTTTCTTTACATAATTCATTCTTTCTCTCTTTGATTATGTCTTACATTAATCAATGTCATGTGGTGGTGGGGATTGCGGGACAAGGCCAAGAGCATTTTTTTTTCTTCTACGTGACAGCTTTGTTTTTAACTGTGGGCGACGCTCCACGGGGTCACCTTTGACCTTAAAGAGCCCAGCTGTTAATATCAAGAGAGATTTCAGGCATACCCAAATCGTGATATTTTACTTTACAACAAAAAGTCATGCTTTCTTTAAAATGAGCATTATGTGTCAGCGTCTAGAAGCTAGATACTAGGGCTATTCCTGCAAATCAACATAACATCACTTAGCTCTCGCGGTGAAGAACATGACACTGGAAGTGTGAAACAATGAATTCAATCTCGTTAGCAGACGTGTGGGCAGAAAAATGAGGAATACTCACAGTACAGTGGTGACGAGTGCAGTAATCAAATGTGTAATATTTTAACTCTGAT
This sequence comes from Hyalomma asiaticum, assembly GCA_013339685.2. NCBI lineage: Eukaryota > Metazoa > Arthropoda > Arachnida > Ixodida > Ixodidae > Hyalomma > Hyalomma asiaticum. The sequence goes on along the minus strand of CM023488.1, from coordinate 36,044,052 downwards.
ACGCGTCTGTTTTTACCGAAGAACAGCGGCATAATTCGATGTAACCTTCAGTGCTTGCTTAATTTCCCGAGAGACTCGCACTACTAGCGTTGTGCCCATGAATAAATTAATATAAGCAAAGCTGCTGGATAAGTATTCGATACAGCAATGCGCCTTTTTTACCGAGCGATAAAGCATCCGACTATTTTTGTTTAATGTTTCTCGAGCAATTCCATTTTAAAATACACAGACAATGTTCCGCTAGTGTTAGCCCTGCCACAAACACAAGTGTTTCGACTAAGTGCACAGATGCTAACTTCACCGCCGTTCACAAGAGATTGCTTTGCCACAGTACACAGCTGATCTTGCGGCGAACCGTGCCGTACGCGTGACGAGATATATCTATTACGTATTTCTTTCCTTAATTACAGCCTTCCAACTGTCTGTATACTAAAATTTTGTTCAGAATGGTATCAAATACGAAAAGCTATGCGAAAATGTTCGAAGTTTTCATTATTCGCAAAACCTTTTTTGTAATCTTGAGCAATAAGAGGAAGCGGTAGCGTTGCGTCATCTCCGAGTTCCTGAATCCCACTTCGGCGCGATGCACAAATACATATTCTTTGAATAGTGTGCACAACGAATTAAATTTGAAAATCTATTTCTCGAACGGTGCTGAGCACACTTCATGTATCATCGAATTATACAAAAGAAACATTAAATGTTCAAGGCCCATAGCCCCAAATTATGTATGGTTTTGATTCGCGTTATCCGTTTCCTTCTGTGCAACATCTGTAGGAGTTTGAAGTATGGAAAACTAACTGATGTTAGACCGCTGCTTGAGTTCGGATGTGCGTATTTAAGAATGCACTGAAATATATCAAATAGTCACTACTGCATTTCCACGCTGATCTTAGATTCTTGATAACAAACCAGCTATCTGACCTATGCAAGCACAACACTGTGAGATAGATTAACGGCTAATGTCCTAGTCTGTTATGCTGAGAGCGTAGGTTGAATTACGATGACTTATACCACATTTTTGTGACAAAGATACAAAACTAGCAATTCACCTAGAGTGCTCAGTAAGCTACTTCACATGGTGAAAATTAATCTGCAACCTCTGACTAAGATGGCTCGCATGACCATTTGATACTTTTCAAGCGTAAAATCGTAAATTTAGCTCAAGGGCGGAGGCATGAAGGGTGCCTGTTCGTTCTGGTATGCTTAGGTATTCTGATATGTGACTGCCTTCTGAAGTAAACAATAATACATGTTTACATCCCAAGGAGTTTCATCATTGATGATAAACCTAAATTATCGAAAAGTTCCCACATAGGCGGAGTTAGCGCCAAAATCTTGAAGAACACGGTCGGCCTCTCCAGCCCGCTCTTGGCCCACATTTTTAACAGTCATCATCCACAGGCGAGATAGCAGATGATTTGAAGGTAGGAAAAATAATTCCTCTTTTTAATACGGAATAAGCGCTGTGTCGCTGACTACAGACCCATACCACTAACAAGTGCCCCAAAGCAAAATACTCAATGATATTAACGCTTCTAACATGGCTCAGTGTTCAAGAAATAATGCCTTCTTTTTTGGCAAATGAACGTCATTTCATGAAAGTAGTTTCATGCGAGTCGAATATGCTCATGAATTTTACCAGAATATTGGCAACGGCGTTCATGCAGATTGTATATTCGTCAGTTCTTTCAAACCCATCGGTGCCGTAGCCCATACACGCCCAATAGCTAAGTTATTATCGTTAAATCTAGACTCGTTAAACACATTGTTGGTTCCAAACTTTCTATCATATTACAATCAATTCACAGTCGTCCGCAATGATTCATCTGTGCTAAGAGAGGTAAAATCAAAAGTTGCACAGAAAAGTGTTTTAGGGCATTTATTATTTTTAGTTTTCGTTTACGACCTACAAGAATTTATGTTATGAAAAATCAGTATATTCGCGCATGACGACGAGGTTTCTCGTAAAATTTGGTCCATTACTTGCCACAGCGCCCTGCAGCAGGGCCATGACATGATCACTAACCGGTGATCACCTTCACAAACGATCGTTAACAGGGATAAATGGAAATTACTTTTAGTCGCAAGCGCACCAACTCAACAATTCATTATTCTCTCAGTAACGGTGTTGTAATTGAGACGCCTTTGCATAAATACCTAGGTTTTTATCTGACACCAGACTTGCTGGTGTAGCTCCGTCGAAAAAGTAGCAGTAATCGCATTGCGTGCGTTTGTATATTTAAAATGAAACCCTTGTGGTGCACCGTCAACTACATGAAGACTAACCTGCTGAGTATTTGTTCTTCTGTAACCTGAATTTTCATCATTCATACGGTCACCTCATCAAGCATGCCTTATTCAGTCCCTCGTATCAACAAAAAATCGTGCAGATGATCGTTTCAATGTCTGCGATTATAGGCGAAAGCTGTTACTTTCTTCGCTCGAGTCACGTAGGAACACTGCACTTATTAGTCTATTTCATAAAATGATTTGCAGCCATCGAATATACACACTACCGCTTACTCGTGCGTATCGCATATCTCGCCGTGCTGAAAATCATCAAGGCTTCCAAAGCCTGTTCGGAGAAACGAAAGCTTTCAATTTAGCAGTTTTACTCCGTGCCATATCTTACTGCAACGATCATTCAGACGGAGTCGACATACACGGCCCTGAGGCGTTCAGAGGAGAACTTGAAGTTGTACGTAGCAAGCACTTCACTTGCTTTTACGTTGGGCAACTCTTCGATACTCAAGGTGATACCCTGCTTGATGGTGCTGAGTGATTTTGTGCACAATGTGAAAGTAGCTGTAGGATGGAAAGGAATGACGGATGCACACTAGTAACGGCTTCTTTGGTAGACTATGAGTACGGCCTGATACGTTGATCGCAATGAAATATCAGTTAGACCAAGTTGATAGTGGCTTTATGAGTTCCACTGCTAATCAACGACGACGTTAAATAAATAACGCACAAAACGACTACATGGCTGGTCATCGTTCAATGCTTATATTCGAGCTCGCGAACAGACCAACCTTGATATCTGATAAAGCTTTCTGCCCAGTCTTGCACAAATTAAACATTGTCTTCACTCTGTGTGGCGTCAGCTATTAGGTTTTTCAAGTAGATATGGTTTTCGAGCAATATTTTTAAGCTGTGAGTACTTATTTGCTGTGCCTACATTCAACATTGTTTCCAGGGTGTGAGCTGTGGGTGAAGGATGAATACAAAGACAACGTACCCCCGTGCTGCTCCTTCATTTACGACCTTCTATGTGCAGTGGACAAAAGCTACGATATATATGATAAGGATGAATGCAAAAAAGTAATTGAAGAAAGCTCGCGTTAGCCTATGCATAATGAAAGGATGTGGACCTTTCTTAAAATGCAATATAAATCTCATAGACAGACGCACACATGGTACTTTAATCTGTCGGAATGAAACTGTGGAAAAGAAAGGACCACTGCTTGTTTCATTCCAGGACATGTGCATACCAATAGGCCTAGGTGGTGTGCTGCGCATAAAAGGTAAGGATTAGAATGTTCAAGCTTATGCGACTGTGATTATAAAACACTTGCACAAACCTCGCCACATACGAACTTTGCCGTTAGTAGCTGCACAAGAGGTAGTAGGGAATGCGCCGTACATTGTCCATTTTCATGCTTTGGGAAGGCTACTTTATTTCTACAGCTTGACATTGTGTGGTTCGTTGAGCTACCCAAGGATATTTGTTGTTTCCTTTTTTCTCAAAATAATTCCATAAAGAACCTTCTAACTTGCAATGAACCCAAAATTTCTTTTTGTCGTACCTACAAAAGGCCACTTCCTTACGAAAGGAATATGACACAAACACACTCCTTCACGGAAATGTTCTGGGCTCTCAGCGTGCTTCGACGCTACCGCCGCAGTTCCGCCTCATGTGCCTCTGTGACTTTTTTTTTTCATTCTGGAAAAAAGGACATGCCCGCAATGCTGACCGAAAGACAACGCGTAGAGATAATCTGGTCTTATATTTGGGCTTGGTGAGCAAACATATCTTAAAAGGCACCTCGATGGTGGTGCCTTCATCGATGTGTAGTGGTAGACGCGCCGAAAACGTCGATGACCACGTTCACAGCCCGATCTTTTACTCTAAAACTTGCTTCTGCCATGTCACCGCTGTGTAATGTCCTACACGGCTTCGTCTGTCAGACGCCTTCACAAAATGGAGTGGCTCGCAATTAATTTTCGTTCTTTTTTTCTACTGCCCCTTCTGCACGATAGAAATTGTTCACTGATAATGTTTGTGTCGTACTCTGCGACCACGATTTCTCAATGTCCAGGTCATCGAAATGGTCACAGCCACAGTCCCCGTGCAACTGCTTACATTACTAGAGCCACGGCAGCACAGCCGTAAATACATACACACCACCGTGTAAGGGTCTCGTCTCGTGCGTGTTGCATGAAGGGACGAAACTGGATTCGCAAGAAAGACTACATCTATGCTTCTCAATATTTTTCGTGCTCTTTCGATGCGCTTCGACCAGCGGATAATGTAATAATCGTATACTATAATATATCAGCGCCGCGACGTACTTCGTTCGCCAGCTGAATTCCGTTGGTTATGGAGTCGATGATAAAATTACCATTAAAGGGACCTCTTAACGCTTTTCGGACCTAATCGCAAAAGTACGGATATTAGTCCTGGAATCTCCTGTGAACATCTGCGCATCATATTATTGCACTGCACTGATTATGGCACTTCCGGTTTCGTTTCAAATCATTTTAAGAATAGTGTCCACTTTTTTTTAACAAGTGACGTCATTGGGGGCGCCGACTACGCCGCTTGAGACAGAAAAAGCATCATTTGTTCTCTTAATCGTGGAGAGATCCTCTGCAGTGCCTTATTTCTTCGGTTTGAGTTGGACAAATGAAGAAAATGTATGTATCTTTCACAAGACCGACAAAACTGAAGGGGTCTAGTCGGGGATGCAGGTGACGTCATTTGTTGAAAGAAGAGCAGGCGATTGCGTGCTGTATTTTGAACCAAAATACAATTTTTCTGCTCCACGCAGAGCAATATTATTTGACTTACATGTTCACAGGAGCTTCAACAACTGATTGGGCTCATTTTTTCGCTATGGTGAGAGGGTGTTGGAGGTTCCCTTTAACGTGAGTCATCAAGGTTTACGAGCAGTCTCACTTAGTTTGGGATCTCTTTTATCTTAATTTGGTTTCTTGCATCAGCACTGAATCAGTCCTTGCGCAGGCGACCATCCAAAGTGTCAGCGAATTCTAGGTGCTCGTTTTATCACCCACTTTAATAAAATTACTTGCAAACCCGCCAGACCTGCGGCAGAAACACTTGCAACGAATAAAATGTGGTCTTATTAAGATGTGTTGTGATTCATTCGTATGTGCATTTGTGGATCATTCATACAATTTCCCTTCTTACCTATTTCTACATCGTTTATGTATGCTTAAGTCATATTTCTTTTTTTTTCACTTTTGAGTTCTTCTCTGTTCTTGCCAGGGTCCTTTTTACTTACATCTACTCCCACTCATGCCGTAATGCGTATATACATGTAAAAAGTAAGAGAAAAATAAAGAGGACATACCGGATATACTCTGCGAATATTTGCCGACTGCAATGAAATTACGATCCTATACCTGCACGGCTGACGTATTAAAAGAACTTATCAGAATCCGGAAAAAAAAAAGGCATGTCGCTTGCATTGCGAGCGACATAAACGTGAGGCACAATGACATACTCAAGAGCCTGACACTTAAAGGCGGCAGTTGATGTACAGCTAGGTACATCTACTGTCATCTATGTACATCAATGTGCAGCTACAGCTAGCATGAAGGCTCCGACAATAACGGAGGCCCTACGCACATCCCACGCAAGAAAAATGGCAGCGTTGATGAAACTGAAATTTGGGCAATGGACAGCCCTCTATCAGGCCAGTCCTCAGCGAGCAGAGGTTGTATGGCCTTAAATACCTCTTTTTTTTGTTCTCTTGTGTTCGACAACGTTGTTGACCTCGTAACGTACGTCCAACACCAGAAATTGAGCAGGCGATTAACCGCGGCACTATTTTTGGATATAAAAGGAGCTTACGACAACGTTTCTCACGAGGCCATACTCGACGCCCTTGAGTCCGTCGGTCTTGGTGGCCGAGCGTACCGCTGGATTCGTGCCTACCTACAGATGAGATCCTTCTTTGTGCAAACCGACGATGGGCCAACCTCTCAGCACTGCACACACCGTGGAGTTCCTCAAGGGGGCGTCTTGAGCCCCACGTTGTTCAATTTGGTTCTGATTGGTCTCGTGGAACGCATACCAGGTTGTGTACAGATATCGATTTACGCTGACGACATCTGTGTTTGGACGTCAGGCGTAACACGTCCCCAGATACGCGCGAGGCTCCAAAAAGCCGCGACTTCGATATCGGCATACCTTAATGAACAAGGCCTTGAAATTTCGCCTGAAAAATCGGCGCTGGTCGCTTTCACTCGAAAGCCAGTGACAGCCTATGCCATCTCTATCAAGGGGCAAAATATTTGTTACGCTAGGACGCACAGGTTCCTGGGAGTAACCATCGATCGGGACCTGTGCTGGAGTCCTCATGTGGCCGGTCTCAAGAAGCGCCTAACGGCCACCTCACAAGTTTTCCACTTCCTCGGAGGGAAAACGTGGGGTACGTCAGTGAACGCCATGTTGCACCTATACCGGACGCTCTTTCTCGGGTACTTGAGATACAGCTTGCCGGTGCTGACTGACACCTGTAAGGGTAACCTACGCGCACTCGAGAGCGTTCAGGGCCAGGCACTCAAGATCTGCCTTGGATTGCCACGCTGCACCTCAACAGCGGATACTATAGCAATGGCCAAAGACCTTCCTGCCACCACTCACATCACTTTGGAGGTGCTTAGGACACACATTCGACACCTAGCTCGTGCTCCTGCTCACCACCTTGCCTCGCTTCCAGAAGACCGGCCCGGTGCCTCTTTTTGTAAGAGGATATCGGCATTCCGCGAGTGCCTCCCAAAGAATTATACTCCTGCTGAGAGACTTCCGACGCCTCCTTGGTGTTTGACCCGTCCAAAGGTCCGGCTGACAGTGCCAGGGATTCGGACGAAAGCGGAGCTCTCACCGCCGGCTTTAAAACACCTGTCTCTACTAATGCTACATGAGGACTACAGGAATCATCTTCAGCTTTACACTGATGGCTCAACAGCAGCAGGCAGATCTGCAGGAGCTGTGACCTTCCCGGCCAAAGCAGTAGATGTACTGTTCAAGACGTCTCATGGCACAACATCGACAGCCGTGGAGCTTGAGGCACTACGCACCGCACTTTGCGTGATCGATGGAGAGCCACCACAGAAATGGGCCATCTTTACAGATTCCAAGTCAACCCTTCAGTGCCTTTCATCGGCCTTACGTAGCGGGCCGCAAGACCAATTAGTGCTTCAAACACGACAGCTCTATCACCAATTAACTGACAAAGGCCATGACATCACGTTTCAGTGGCTACCAGGCCACTCTGGGATAATCGGCAACGAGCACGCAGATAATGCTGCGAAACGTGCCCACGAAATTGGAGTGCTGCAAGCCATCCCACTGTCAAGAACGGATGTAGTAAGAAAAACTTCGCTCGCTTGCGCGTGACATGATTATAGCGCAGTGGAACACCCCTGGTCTTCTACATACCCGTCTACACCGCCTCGACCCATCACTACAACTTCGAGTTCCGCGTGGGCTTACCCGCTGTGAAACTACCGTACTTTACCGCCTGTGGCTAGGCACGTCATTTACAAGAAGTTTCGGCTGTCGCATTGGACTGGAAGACAGTGCTGCCTGTGTTCACTGCGGCAACGAGGAAACAATTGTGCACGTCCTCTGCGATTGCCCTGGGTACTGCTCCCAGCGACAGACTCTCGCCACAGAATTGTCACGCCTTGATGGTCGACCGCTGTCCGAGCAAACCATACTGGAATGCCGGACAGACAGTGTCTCGCAGCAGAAAGCTACGAAGGCTGTGCTCAAGTTTTTGCGCGCAACGGGCCTCATTAACCGCCTCTGACACACGCCGTGCTTGTGTGTGTGCGCGATTTGACCTCTCTCTTTCTCCCTTTATTATTTTCTTCCATCCCTTTCTGTCTCCCTTCACCCCTTCCCCAGTGCAGGGTAGCAAACTGGATATTTTTTTTCCGGTTAACCTCCCTGCCTTCCGCCCATCATCTCTCTCTCTCTCTTGTGATGGTGAGAAACAAAGTGCATGTCTTCGTTGATAGTATACCTACAACTGCGTTAGTGGATACTGGTGCTACCGTGTCCGTCATGAGTGCGACGTTCAAAGAGAGGTTGGGGCGGAAAGTTATGTTCCCGTGGAATGGTGGTGTGACCTTTCGTGGTGTCAGTGGAGAGTGCCTTATTCCTCTCGGTATTTGTGTTGCAAGTGTTTTGTTCTGCGGGGAAGATTTTACAACAGAATTTTTAGTATTACGGCGTTGCACTCATGATGTCATTCTCGGTATTGACTTCCTTAAAGATTGTGGCGCTTCTGTCAATTGTGGTACGGGAGAAATAAGTCTGGATAGTGCACTTCTTGCCACTCTTGCAGACACATCTCCGAAAGAGGAAAAGTACTTCGTTGTTTCCGATGATCTGTTGCTACCGCCTTGTTCACTCTCACGTGTCTGTGTCAAAGTCACTACTGCCGACCATTCTTCATTCGATGCACAAGTTTTACCGCTAGCTCCGAGCTGCGCCAAGAAGGATGTCCTCATTCCGCGTTATGTCGTGAGTGTAGTGCAGGGTGCCACGAATCTGTGGGCTTTCAATTGTTCTTCTGCCCCTGTTGTTCTCCCGCGCAATATGAAACTCGCCACTTTTGAGGAAATGACTTACAGCTCCATTATGGCTTTCAGCGAAGAGGCACAGTGTCGAACTTACAACGCCAACGCAGCTGTTTTTGAAGAGCACGTCCTACAAATGACAAACAAGTCTCTTCCCTCAGATGAGCGCCAAGCTCACCATCGCATTGACACCGGATCGGCACACCCCATTCGGCAAAAGCCTTACCGTGTGTCTTCAGCAGAGAGAACAGTTATTGGTGAACAGGTCAAGGACATGCTACAGAAAGGCGTCATTCAGGAGTCCTCAAGTCCGTGGGCAGCACCGGTGATCCTAGTGAAGAAAAAGGATGGATCATGGCGGTTCTGTGTCTATTACAGAAAACTAAACGCTGTCACCAAAAAGGATGTGTATCCGCTTCCTCGGATCGACGATGCTATCGACTGCCTCCATTCTGCCGCTTACTTCACCTCAGTGGATTTGAGATCAGATTATTGGCAGGTACCAATGCACCCAAACGACAAAGAGAAAACAGCCTTCGTGACACCTGATGGCCTCTGTGAGTTCAACGTCATGCCCTTTGGTCTTTGTAATGCGCCGGCGACGTTCGAACGATTTATGGACACCATCCTCCGTGGAATGAAATGGGAAATTTGCTTATGCTATCTGGACGATGTGATTTTTGGAAGCACTTTGGATGAGCATAACCGACGTCTTAGCCTCGTCCTTGATTGTGTCGAGAAAGCTGGTCTGGTACTGAACTCCAAGAAATGTCGCTTTGGAGAGACTGAAACGTTGGTACTTGGACATCTAGTCGACAGAAATGGTGTGAGGCCCGATCCACGAAAGATTGAAGCAGTAAGTTCCTTCGAACCACCGAAGTCACTGCGGGAGCTGCGGAGTTTCTTGGGCTTATGCTCCTATTTTCGTCGCTTCGTACCAAGATTCGCCGATGTGGTGTACCCCCTGACATGCCTTCTCCATAAGGATGTTCCTTTCAACTGGACGTCGGCTTGCGACGAGGCGTTCCGCCAACTAAAGTTTCAACTGACATCGGGACCTATATTACGCCACTTCGATGCTTCCTCGCCTACAGAAGTGCACGCTGATGTCAGTGTAATTGGCATCGGAGCTGTGCTAGCACAGCGTCATCACGGATCTCAGCACGTTGTGGCTTATGCCAGTCGATCTCTGAGTGAGGCGGAACGCAATTACGCCGTAACGGAACAAGAATGCTTGGCAGCAGTTTTCGCGGTTCACAGATTTCGGTCTTACGTCTACGGGCGCCCGTTCACTATATTTACGGACCACCACGCTCTATGCTGGTTGGTGAACCTCCGTGATCCGAGTTGTCGACTGGCACGTTGGGCTCTCCGACTTCAGGAGTACGACTTCATCACCTCTTACAAGTCCGGTCGTCGTCACGCAGATGCCGACTGCCTTTCCCGCCTTCCTCTACCGACTACGGAGTGTGACGAAGACAACTTCGATGACTGTTTTGCTTCTATTTCGGCCACATTCCCGGACTCCACGAGATTCAGGGATGAACAAGCCAGTGATGTTAGCCTGGAGCCCCTTTTTACTGCTGCGCTGCGTCCTCAAGCCACCGGTCGATTTTGTGTGCGAGATGGCCTCCTTTACAAGACGAATTATTCGGGTAAAGGCGCACGCTTTCTCCTGGTGGTTCCGCAGAGTCTGCGACCGGACGTCCTGAGTGTCATGCACAATGACGCAACCTCTGGCCATCTAGGCTTCATAAGAACACTGAACCGAACACAGGAGCGTTTTTACTGGCCCAAAATGCGAGACACTATCAAGCAATACGTCAGCGGTTGCGAGAAAGGCCAACGCCATAAGCGTCCTACGAGTACTCCGCCGGGTCTTCTCCAGCCTCTGCCACCACCTTGTCTGCCGTTTGAACATGTAGGCATTGATCTCTTGGGGCCATTTCCACGATCTTCTAACGACAATCGGTGGGTTATCGTATGTGTAGACCACCTGACCCGTTATACAGAAACTGCGGCCATACCATCTTCAACAGCTACATGCGTTGCCACATTCTTGCTGCGGTTTGTTATCCTCAGGCACGGCTCCCCCCGTGTGATAATTAGTGATCGTGGTCGTCAGTTTGTTGCGGACGCCTTTGAAGAATTACTTCGTCTCTGCAGCTCGAAGTTCCGGCATTCAACACCTTACCACCCTCAAACCAACGGCCTTGTAGAGCGTACGAACAGGCCTCTTACCAACATGCTGGCAATGTATGTTTCCTCCGACCACAAAGACTGGGATGACGTGCTCCCATTCATCACATATGCGTATAATACCGCAAAGCATGAGACGACGGATTGATTGATTTGTGGGGTTTAACGTCCCAAAACCAGCTCTGATTATGAGAGACGCCGTAGTGGAGGGCTCCGGAAATTTCGACCACCTGGGGTTCTTTAACGTGCACTGACATCGCACAGCACACAGGCCTCAACATTTCGCCTCCATCGAAATGCAGCCGCCGCGGCCGGGATTCGATCCCGCGACCTTCGGAGAGACGACGGATTACAGTCCTTTTTATCTGCTGTACGCACGTCTACCGCTAAGCTAAGGAGCATTGAAACAATATTGCCGTTTGACTTCCAAAACGAGTACTCGGTTGCCAAGACGCTGTGCCTTGCAGAAGAAGCACGTCGGATTGCTCGACTTCGTACCGTGGCGTCACAACAACGATCTATGGAGCGTTACGACAGCCGACACCAGTCCGTCTTCTGCAGCAAAGGGGACTTTGTATGGGTGTGGACCCCACAGCGTAAACACGGATTATGCCACAAGTTTCTGCCTCACTATACTGGACATTTTGTGATTGTCGATCGGTTGAGCGACTAAACGTACGTGGTGGCCCGTTTAACGTCAGCTGGTCGTCGTTCCCGCCGAACGCAGGTTACACACATCGCGCGTCTCAAGCGGTTTCATCCTGCTGCACTCTAAAAACAAAGGGAGTGCTGGGCACTCACTTTGGGGGAGTACTTTCGTGTCCCAAATTTAACTCCTTTATTCAGAGTAGATCAACCCCATTGCAGGGTACCGGTACTCTCGCTAAGACAGAGTAGTAGGACGCCTCCGAAGGGGATTCGAACACTCTTTTGAAGAGAGCTCTACTACCCCACCAAGCGGGGTGCTAGTACTCCCAGAGGGAGTTAGCAGAGACAAAAAAAAGGAAAAATACAACCAGTGCGTTTTTCGACCATGCCACAACTAGCAGGCATTTAATTACATCACACTCAACATAGAAAACATGAAAACAGAGTCTAACATGACACGAACGCACATACACGCCAATAACACAACCACAGCAAAGCACAAAGCCCACAACACACTCACGATACACCGTCTTACACTGAAGTCCCGTATATATAACCGCTATACTTGACCTGCTATGTAGTGCCAGTGGCAAGGTACTGTTCTGCGTAATTAAACAAAAAAGTATGCACAGAACAGGTGTATATTTAGCGTTGGCTCATAGGTAGCCGCTCGCCACACAGATGTGTTAATCTAAACGAGCGGAACATATACAATGTCTTTTAGATTAACGCATTCCTATCATGAGCTGGCATTCCGTTTTACGGGCAAATGCGAGTTCGCAGGGCTGGTTCGCGATGTAAAATGCACCTGAGGAAGCGAGTACGAACATAATAGCGGCTGAATTTCATCAACGCCAGCGAAGAAAAGCGGCATCCGGGTGCTCCGCTACCACCCGCTTCATTACGACGGCGTTCCCTTACGAGTCCGTCGAGCACGTCTGTACGGCGAACAACCGCTGGCGATCACAAAATATGCACTCCTCGTTGTTCGTTATTCTGCACACAGATGAAATATAGTCTCTGCCATCAGAAGTGTTTAGGGTACTATGCTGTACTTACCAGACTTGCGAACGGGACGGATCGCAGTCACGGTATTTTCACCGTCGACGTGCTCATGGCCGTCATACGGCTCGTTGCCGAAGTCGTAGCGAAGCATTTTTCTTTACATGTATGAGCTATATCCAGTGAGTCGCCGGAGACCAGCCGTCTACGATCACAACAGCTTACTGTGTCGCTGAAAGTTTATTCCTCTTCGTTTCGCACACGTAAGCAAAGAATCCGAGGCGTGTAGGCCGGCGGGTTTCACATAGCACGGGTACGGCCGTTCGATCGGGGAAAAACACAGGAGAGGCAGCTCGCTATGATTCCCGTCGGTTGACGCTCGTAGTCGAGGAAGGCACCGTTCATTAAACGTACACTGCACGCGTTTGTACGCGAAAGCTTATACGTAGAAGTCGTAGGAAGGCCGCTGCTATAGTTCTATCGAAAAACACTTCACAAAGCGGCTGTTGTCTTCTTCAATCGTCCGCTCCCACCGCAGCCGCCATGTTTGCGGCTGCGAATGCGAGCAAGACATGGGTGTGGCAGGAGTGAAATTGCATTTTACTCTCTCATGCCGCAAGAGGTATGGACATTTCACTCCATCCGACGTTTTGCTAGAGTAGAACGATGCCCTCAAGAGTAGCTGGGTCGTTTCACTCCTGCGAAACCGGCTGCAGTTTTTAGTGTGTTTTCCGGTGATTTGCACTTCTGTGAGCCGGGGAGTGCTACGGCATCAGACGGGCAATCAAGGTGTGAGCCAGGCAAGGGTGGAAGACGACGAGGACGATATCTTGTCTAGCGGTTGGACGCCATCTTGCCTCGGCTGTACCAACTACCTAGCGCTCCGCGCTCTCCTGTAAATAAACCTTAGCTTGACCTTCAACCGTAACAATATGATTTCCTCATAGGACGCACTTATGTGACTCATTCCGTCTAATTGAAATGTTAAAAACAGCTCACTGATAGCAAACGCTCAGACCTTTTAAAAATCAGTTGCTTAGTGATCACACACCCGAACATTGCAACAATTTTTACCATGGACAAACCGCGCTTTCCGTTGCTGACATGTACAACAAATTGCGCTTCTGGCTCATAAAAAAAATCTTGTTCGTCCTTGTGTCATAGAAATCGGTATAACACGAAAGAGAAATATGTTTTCACTGACGCGTTTAATGAAATTTTCATTGCACATAAGGATGAACCTGCGGATTCCTATCAGCATTTCACTGGCATGGCCCCGCTCGGCGTGCATGCACGAACATTACGCCTGATGACGTACCGCCTTCACCCCGACGAGAAAGACACGACCGTGACCAACCCCTTGTGATAACTGGAGCAATTTACGTAACAGCAGGACTAGATTGGTAATGTCAGGCGACAGCGGCATCAGTACAATTACGTCCAGAAACATTGCGCGTCAACGTCGTTGGTGAACAGTAGTTTTCTTAGTCGGTGCGTCACACTCGAAGCAGTACATAGCGGGCGGTGAAAGACCATTGGTGCGCTTTGCCTCACCTGGATGGCGCGCAGTCGCACGCAAGGAATGCCTCGATGCGCATGCGCGGAAGCGAACGAGCGCACCGAGACAGCGGCGAAAGGCGAGATATAAGCCGCGTTCATACAGGCATAAGTACGTGCGTAGATAGAGCAGTCAATAGAGCGCCCGGGAACTTTCATCGCGGAGTGCGAAGTTGTGGGTTACATCCACAGCGCGCCCGCATCAACAAAAGCTTTCTGCTTGTTTTTCTCTGGCATTGATACGTCTATAATTCACGGCGACACTTCTGTGACAGTCCGTGACAGTTCGTGGTGGACCCTGGCACAAAGCACTCTCGTGTTAATAAGTTATTAAGCCATAAGAAATCGTTGATTACAGCAAAAAATTAAGGCGAGTTTTAACAAGACGCCTGCAAACAAGCCTGACAGCAGTTTCATGAATCCGGCAGTAAGCCAGGGTCAGTAGTTTCATCAACGTTTTTGTGCAAGCTCAGTGATTTCGTTGCTCAAATTTGTTACTCTAAATGTGTGCAAATCTCAGCTAACGATCTCTATGTGCAAGTAATCTAGCATCAAGGAGTCGTCAAAGTCACCAGATAAAGCAGTCTTGATATCTGATATAAAATTAAGTCTATGCATTGTCTTGCGTCGACATTTCTATTTTGTGCCCCGTCTTGAAGTTCATCATGTCTTACAACGTTCAAACTAGATAACGGTATAACAGGCGAAAAAAATGTTATCTTTAGCACCATATCATATACTACACCGCACGTGTGCCTTAAAATTTATTCAATACACCTGGCATAATAAAGGATACCTGTGCACCCCTGGGCATGACAATTTTCTTATCCTCCCTACGTAGCATATTTATTTCCACAGTAGACTGCAGGTTCTACAACATCTTCAGAGGTAAATAATGAATGTTTCAATGTGGCATAACTTGTACATCTGAAAATCAAATCTCTTGAGAAGCGAGCTCTGACACATAAGTGTTGTTACAAACTTCTAAAGAAGGCAAAGATCGTCTCCTGCAGATATAAAATCATGTTTCTTGAGTAGAAAACTGCACCTATGAAACCACTCAATCTAAGTAACATTTGCTTACGTATTTATTTGTAGTCTGAGTTTTCTCAAGGCCCTCCACCCCCTAATTTCAGCCAAACTTTCCAGAGTCGACGGGCAGGCCGCATTCAAACCCCCCAATGAGAATGATATACCCGCTTAGGAAATCCGTGTTGAAAGAATTCGCTTTCGCAACCATCCTCCACAGAAAGCGGTAGAGCCGAGAGGATGTGGTTGAGTAAGGGCTTGTGGCGGCACCCCCCTGTAGGTAGGGTCGCCAATCATCTCTGAGCTGTGGCAAGAAATACAGGCTGTTTGGTCAAATTTAAGCGGTAGGCAGGTTATTGGGCTTTTTAAGCGTTCCAGCACGGTTATTGTGTGACATTACATCTATCAACGCCGCCTGCAAGTGAATGACGTTCACCGAAAACAGGTCAAAGCTACTGGGTGCTGCTACTGATCTTCAAGGTTTCGTGCTTCATGAGTCGCAGTTGTGGTCAGCGGAATGCATTTGTGGAACATAATTAGAAAGAAATGTGCCTACGCTCTTTCTCATGCGCCTTCAAGGCATAGAAAAAGATGGAAATATGTCACAACAAGTTGTTTAGATTATCCCTTCATTTTTACGGCTTATTTATTACGTTACTAGTTCATTCATCGAGATTGCCTCAATCTCGCACTGATATTTTACCGCCCACACTAGATGCTACACCAAAAATCAGTTCATCTACGGTTTCTTGCACCCATTACACCTCGTCGTATTCTCTTCGTCCTAATGCAGTGTGTGTTTTCATCAAAGAAAATCCTAAGTGCATCTCTGTTGATCTTGACGGGATCTATATTCGCCTTTTTAGTGCATAGGTATGTTCTTGGTCTCTTGCGGCTGAGGGCTATCCTCAACTCGAGCAATGCTGTGTTCGCTGTCCATTACCTCATCTACCATTTCCATATGCTTTACTCAGGCTCCTCGGAAAAATAAAAGGTACGTAGTTTCCATGGGACTTTGTTTGAGTACTTGCAAGTCCACTCGCCACTTCTTTGCTTCCTCTGTATAGAGTCGCTTTTTTTCCTGCGAATTCTAATACCCTCTTTCATCTAGCATTCCTAGAGTATACTCCAAAGTTTGCTAGTGCACTTTTTCTTGCTGTTATCTTTCTATTGTCATAGTAAAGCGAAGCATTAAATTGAAATGCCGGTACAGAATACACACATTTAGCACTGTCATTTTAAAAACCCAATGAATCTGTGTTGTTCCTTTGTTTCCATGGCGAGACGATTTAGCACTCCGTTCTACTTCTTTCAATTGACATCCCCTATGAGGTACGCTAGCCTTGGTGCTTTATTAATATATTCTGCGTGCGAGGCTCTTTGTGGCACAGCAAAACCATAGGTGAAAAACATCGTGCTGTGAATGAAGCTTGTGACCTTTTCTTGGTACTTGCTATAGGTCTTGATTTTTCAGCGCAACAGTTTTTGAAAAATAGGCGACGATTGAGGAAGAGAGACGAAGAAATGACGCATTCTTTGTTGGCGCCATCTTTGCTTCGTTTCTCTTCCTCTTTGTCTATTCTAAAACAAGTGTTGCGCTGCAAATCATGCCCTACAACGAAGCTCATGACTCCGGTTTCCCGTACATGTGGCTTTAATTAAAACCTATGGCTATCGGCTTCCCGTGGCCTCACCACGTCCTCGCTGGCTTCTTTTAGAACAAGACCTCTGCTACTTCAGGTGTCGCAAAGCTATTGCTGTGGCTGCATAGCCTTGAGCCGCCAGAGGGCTCGAGCGCAAGCGAGTGACGTCACGCCACGTGATCCCAAATGATGTGGTGGATTTGGGCTGTCGTCGTCTACTAGCTGCTCCGATGCCTCCAAGAGGCGTCTGGCTTGGACGCGTTCCGCGCGTAATAATCATTAATTTTCCGCTGAAGCAGCCTGTAATGAGCTATTTCTTTTTTTTTTTTTTTGCATGACTAAAAAGACAGTTCTACTTACATTCGAGAACTTTTCCTTGCATATACTGCTTTTTAAGAAGTAAAAACAACGACTGACCGCAAAAGTTGCATGACTGGCGACAATGTCAACGCTCCCTCTTCATCCGTCTGTCGTCTGTTTCTTCTTTTGGCCGTTTAATTATGCCCTGCAGTTGAGTAATATCTTATTGTGAGATGAAGAGTGTGTGAATGAGATCCATTTACAAAGGTTTTGTTTTAGATAACCAATACATATGGAGCCATATCCGCGCATGAGTCCAAGCCCCGCTCCACGTCATCCAGTAAAGGCGCAACACATATACTGTAAGTCCTATTGCGGCACTGCGCCCCTTAAAAAACTCGCATAGATGGTGGCGCCATATTTCCCTCAATTTTCTTGTGAGAAACTCTACGCTATATGCGTCGGACATCTACTTTACTCTTGTGGCTTTCCACGTCTTTCAAGGTAGCATTCATCTCGTTATCTGAGGCCTTCGCCTGCATAAGGCATTGGGAAGGAGTTATTGTTCTTACACAAAGGCATCGTCCATAATTTACTGCAGACATAACGTAAATGTTAAACATATCTGATGATGGGGAATACATTAACAATGACATTTGAGGAACGCAGGCTGACAGATGCATTCATAGGCTTTGCGTTTCTCTACACAAGAGGATAAAATATACATATGGCTAATAAACTATCAAGCGCGTGAAAGCCTGTCATATTGGCCGTAAACAATCGAATACCTGAAAGAGCATGCCGCCGTTCTTGCGGGCATTTGGATCGCATCTCTTGTGGCATTAAACATTCGAATTATTTAGGAACACACAAAGGAATGTCAGCATCTGAACCGCGTGACTCCCACAACATACTGAAAAACCGCCCTTTCATGGTTGAAAAGCTAATAACAGCCTTGACAGCACTCTGCACTTCTATCGCAGTACAATGAAAATATTCTCATGATGCAGCGTCTCTACAGCGATAACATATGCTTAAAGTTTATCCGGTGGAGCTACGTCATAAACGACAAAGTCTCTGGCAATGTCTCTGGTCAATTAATTATCGCGTTCTGTTTAAGCACTTAGTTTAGCTATTTAAAATGTATGAGAAAGCCTATTAAAATAATATCTCTACACATCAGTACGAAACGGACATTATAGACTGCGGCATGTACTACCCAAAGCGTTATTATTCAACACTTTGGAAGGAAACTAATTGACTGTGTGTGTAAAATATTGTAGCACAACGGTGCTTGCCACGTGGTAAAACGACAACATGGCATTTATTCTGCACTTTCTGATGTAATAATCAGCGCCAGTTTTCCTGAGGTAGCACCCGTAAGCGCGCTCCTCCTCGCATGCATCCAACCCAACGATTCCGGTTTCCACGCTGCACTTTCTTATTCACGTATTCTCTTATAATGTGGTCTAAAAAAAGTACTTAGAATATAAAACCACCTCACTGTAAGATCATATATATATATATATATATATACATATATATATATATATATATATATATATATATATATATCGTCTGTACTAATGGCGCAATAGTGATCCTGCCCAACGCACTGGCTAACATCCCTGTCTTTCCTCCTTTCCTCTTCCTTCCTTCCTGCCCAACGCTTAACAACGCCTTTGCAGCTGCCATACCTTTGCTCTCAGGTTACAGTGCTAGGTGAGCTACATAACCACACCCTAATGGTGTACGCAGAAATAATCAATTAGAAACGGGTATCTTAGATTCGAAGTCACAATTTTGGTATTGCCACATTCTTCTGAATCGCCTATTCGATTGAATTTTTGCGATGTCAGTGCAGGTTAAAGAACCCCAGGTGGTCGAAATGTTCGAAACCCTCCACTACGGCGTCTCTCATGATTATATTGTTGTTTAAGGACGTAAAAGAACTTAATTAATAATTGATTTATGTTGTGCAGTTACGTTAGAAATCCCTGAGATGACTGCGATGGGCAAAATTATACAATCTTGCCGCTATGCAATCGGAAGAATACGTCGATGCGCCAGCAGCGTCTCTGCTGAATGTCACGGCACACGTGCACAAAGACGTGCAAAACGTAAATTGCCGCTGTCAGCAAATGATGAAGCGCACAGCAGGCCGTTATAAAAGTCGAATGCAGGATGGCGAACGCGCAAATCAGTTTGAGTGATGCAAAGCCAGCACCTCTAATGTATTTCACGTTCACCCTCCTTGGCCTTGTAGCTGCGTTGCAATTATTCAAATTTGCTGGCACAGAACCATCAAATTATGGCGCGAATATTCAAAGCACAGCGGCTACGGCTGCAGGAGGCGGCAGCGTAACATACCCAATCTGGGCAAATGAAACAAGGCTTGGAAGATATCAGCGTGCGGATGCGGTGAGTACTGCTTTTTCCATTTTGTGAGTGCTTTTACACCTTATTAATACAATTTGAATGTCAGAGTGTGCATGCAAGGAGTAGGGTATTTATGGGCATAAAATAAGTTCAGCACCTCAACGAAAGCATTCGTGTGGAGAATGTTGTTTTTTGAAGTTTCGGTGTATTACGCAAAATTATTCTCGCCTACCAATTTTATAATAACAAGTTCGACTTCAGTAAGTGCTGTTGTCTGTCGTATGTGAAATTATGTATTGGAGTTTAGTCTCTTCAGTGGTGGTCCAAAACGATGGATACTACAGGTGTTTCTGTGGTAATAAATGTCAGCAACAGCTCGCTAGAAGCCTTGCTAGCCCTTTTACTGCAATTTCCGAATAAATAGGAGAAAATTATGCCTACAACTTAATGTTTTTGCACAAATCGATCAAATTTCACGGAATATTAAAGCGAAAAAAGTGTTCTTTAAGTCTGCCGTTAGTCGCACAGAGTCTGACGAGTGGTTTAATTGTCACCTCCACTGTTTCAGGTGGCCAACGATACAGGCATATATTATCTTCTGAAGGCGACATTCCGTAGCAGGCCAGAGTTCTGGAACAATGATTCCGTTTGTGTCAGCAGAAAATACACGAATTTAGATGGAACATACATGACCGAGTTTTCGTACAGAAGTTCGTCACTGCAAAATATGTAAGTGGTGAAGTGCATCGGAGCATACTTAGTACTCTGCAAGAAACAATGTCTAGTGAAGTGCAGGGCCATTTGGAGATGTATGATGCATCATATCAAAAAATGGTATTCCTCCTTGTTACAGTAACGCTAACAACTATTTCTACGACCGAGGCTTTCAGAAAGTTCTGTCATGGGTGATGTACTAATTACATTTCATGTGATGTTAGTTCTCATTAAACGCATATACCCCACTTCGTAAAGTTTCTATGAATTTAAAATCATGCTTTGTTCTTGGATATAATTGAGATCGCATTGTACAGGGTTTACCACAATTAATTTTAGCAGGCAGTGCTTTAAAACGCACGTTCATGACAGCAATAAACTTGGTAGCATCTTTCCTTGTGTAAGCTACACTGACTATAGTGTCGAACATCGTGTTCAGCAAGAAAGGCGTGAAGCGAAGTGCCCACAAAAAGCTTCGACGAAATCTTCGCTGTGCACTGCAGATTGCACGTTTTAATGAATAAGACTTTCAAGATTTCGTGTAACGCTTTCTGCTTACGGAAGGCCAACATTGTAATAATTTGTTACGCTCGAGTATATTCCTGATGCAAGTTAGGTGGGCATAGGTGCAGCTTCATGCACATTGTTCAAACGTTGCTTTGACCTGCGCACTTGTGAGCAGTCTACGTCTTAATTTAGCGGGCAATTTGAAAATTTCTTCGAAACTGGCCATTGGGGAAGAAAACACGTTCAGAAACAAAGTATAAGCAGCTGCCGATGTCACGAAGTATCAAGGACGTGTTCGTCAGCAGGCCAATTAAATTTATTCTTTAGCATTCAGGTAGTCAGTTAATTAGCGGAGGAGCCCGGATATCAGTTTTTAAAACTTCAGAAGTTTTGAGCGAAAGGTTATTCCGAGATCCCTGCAGCGCGAGAAAATTTCGTCTTTTTCTCGCCGCGCCAAAACGAAGCTAACCGCACGAACATCGTCGGATATCACGTGGAAATGCGAAGTCCACTGGTGACGTGCGGCAAACATTGCGCTGAGCAATTTGAACTGCGCGATGTGCTATTGCCTTAGCAAACAATCATTAATGCTCAGCATAGGAAACCAGCGATAACTTCTGCTTATCCGCTAGGTCCAAGTATGACGCTAGAAATGGTTCTCAAAAGTACGCGGTAAGTTATAACAGCCCATAAATTTCTTATCTCCTGTTGCTTGTGGTGTTCCCTTTTTGCAGTGAGCTTTGCTTTCGCGAGGGAGAAACACCAGATTTCTGTGGACCCCAAAACTTGAAAGAATTCGTTTCTTTTTCTTCGCTTATGAAACTGATACGGCTATATCGTCTTTGTGGCTGCAAGCTCGTCATTAGCAATAACTGTAGGACGCGGCAACTTAAAACGTTGAATGGAAAATTTTAGTTATTTTAGATATTACAGTTTTATTATGGTGTGCATGTTTCTCACAACTACTGGTGCCCGTTGAACCTGACAGCTTGGTCCTTAGAAAATCTACATTCTTCGTCGAAAATCTACGTTTCAGAATTTTAGGAAGTGTTATGATATGATAGACTTCTTCAATGGTCTTGAAAAGATGGGTACTGCTTATTGACACGCTAGCTGGGAATAGCACGTGAAGTTCCATCGATGGGACTTGTTCTTTGTGGTGGCGCCTGCAAATGGTATTGTTATAGCTTGTTAATATAGATTCTGTCGAACACAGGGGTGATTTCATCTTGAGTGGACTGTCAAAATGAAAGCGCATGCTGTCGTATTAGTTGGGCATCTATGTGTATGATATCTCAAAACCTTCTTTAACGGCTTCCTGTTTTCCAGTACAGTTAACAAGACAACGATACTAACTAAAACATACAACTACACCTTTGACAATGCTATAGGATACCAGCTAGAAAGTAAGTATGCAATCTGGTTTTTCTTGAAAGTGGCTGGTGTAAGTAGGATCACAGAGAAGAGCTGACGAGTACATTCGCTTTCAACTACATGGTGCGCTGTAGGAAGTATTGTTCGAATGGATTACCTTATAATATTGTGTGTTGTAACACCACTGAATCATTCATAAATCGCATACAGTGTGTTGATTTTGAATAATAAGTTCTTGACCATATATGTATATTTTTGTACTTTTGTCCCCACTCCTGCATGGACCGAGAAAGGCCTGCAGTATGTTCAAATAAAAAAAATATATTTCATTCCTAGGCTGGATCACAAAAAAAAACGTTTCATCCACTCCTTTCTAGCAAACAAGGAGCAAAAAAAAAACCACGATGCCAAAATCCACAATACAAAAAGAGATGAATGGCGGAGGCAAGCTTGGTATTAAAGGCCAGGTTCTGAACGTGCCCTTCAAGGTTCAACTAACTCTGCAGAGTATACCACAACACATCGTCGACAACACAGCTACGTGCTGCCCAAGCCCACCTACAAGACCACATTATCCTCGTGACATCCGTGGACAGCTTCCTTGAGTAGGCTGTGCCACGACAAGATATGTGGCAAAGCCAGCTTACAAAACCAAAATTATTACCGATCCCTTTAGAGTCGGTTTTGCTTCTAAGCACAAGTGCACTGCCGGGAAAACATTTTTCAGGGGCAATATGAGCCGTTTTACATGACATGGCTACCCTAGGACTTTCTTTTAACGCGATTGCCCTAAAAAGCTTGTGTCGCATGCGTGATCTGAGCCCCCGCCCACGCAAGCCCACTGTCATGGCGAAGGTATTTTAGTGAAAAAAAGTAAATTTAGCAAAGTGAAACCTGTCAGAACAATGATGAACTCGGACCTAACTGAAACCTACACACATGATAGTTTGGACTCCAATTGGAGTGTACGAGATAACATAATTCTCTTACGAGGAACCTAAAATAATTTTAGTGCTCTTTAGAAACGTTAAGAAAGCAATGAGAAGGCAATGCGAATGGTGCCGAATGGCGCTATAGCACTCCACTGTTAAAGCGTCCTACAATTTTTATTCCATTAACTGTCTGCTGACTGGTACTGTCGCATGAGTATCCTGACCGAGCGTGGGCAGCTACTGCCGTATCGGAGTGCCTGATAAGACTAAAGGTTTGTGCTCCCCGAAGCCGCGAAACCCTGAGGGTTACATATATCCCTAAGTTGTAAAACAGAAACATTGTACAAACTATGCAAATGTATGGAAAATCTGCACACATGGTTTAGGTGGGGCAACAACGCCATGAAGCGGCAATCTTGCGGACATGGGAATGATATACCCCATCACGTGCGGTGCATATGCGCTCATCTCAGCCGTGTATGTGTGCCTATGCGTCTCACGAGACAACATGAAACGAAATCACGGTTCGCATTTGATAATGCAGTGAAAAGGCATAAATGCTCAGATATACCGTTAAGAATATCTACGTAAATGACAACACCGGTGATTCTTCATTGAGGGCCTATATGTCTTGCAAATGCCTTGCAAAGTGCATCTTGCAAGATGATAATGTAGAACCTTAAGCATTGCGAGACGAGCAGCAGGCACCCTTGACGTGTCAGAGACACGTGACACAAGCCCAATTCTAGTTCAGCAGACTTTTCACAGAGTTGAAAAAAGCGCACTCTTCCCTTGAGTATGAATGATGTACATGTATAAACATCCCGAATAAAACAGATCCAAAACTAGCCGAGTACATTATGACAGCTGCTGCATTACCTACCAAAAGCACGTTATGATTATGAGATGCCCCGTAGGGGAGGACTCCAGAAATTTCGACCGTCTCAGGTTCTTTAACACGCACGGAAAATTCACAGTACAAGGGCCTTTAACATTTTGGCCTCCATTGAAAATGTGCGTGCCGCGGTCGGGATCGAACCCTCGTTCTTCGTGTCGGTGCAGTGCAGCTCCATAACCTCTTACCACCGTGGCAGAGGAGTAAACAAGGAGAGGCGCTATATATAAGCATTACTATTGCATTCTCCATAACATAGACAAAATTATGTAAGGTCATCGTAATTCGCAATGTATGTCTACTCAGCGTCATTGCTGAACTCTTTGCAGATTGTTCATTCGTCAATGATACGGTCATCTTTACCAGCAATGGAAGCTGCACACTTATGAGCGTGGAATCTCAGAATAATGACAATGGTACGTAATAAGATTTCTGCTTTAATAATCTAGCATAACAAAGCTCTAAAACAACTTTGAACATGTATGGTAGGTGTTGGAGAGAGGGTTCCGTTGATGACGTGATCTCAATATAGTTAATCTTCCTGCAGCATCTAATACATCCTTTCTTCGGATCACACTCCTAATTTTGAAGCAGCGCACTGCGCTGAAGGTATTGCAACATTTTCAATCCGGTATCATGGCAAATAATAGCATTTTGGTAATGTGTAATTATATGTGGAAGTAGACATGTAAACTATATAAAAAACAAGGAGGAATTTGGTAATTCCACTGGCACTGCCGCAGTGCCAGTCATACGCTGAGTGTTTCGCTATCTTCAACAACATCTCTCGCGGCTTCCGCCATTTCACACGTGCCACCTTGCAAAGAGCACGTGCCTGAGTCAATCGACTTGTCTAGCACCATGGAGGCAACGACATTAAATGGAGGTGCTTACTTTGAGTTTGCATTTCAGTCATGTCGTGTGCAGGGCAGTGTACAATAGAGTCTCGGCCACATCTCTCGGCTACAGCTCTAGCAGAGCTACAGGATGTGGCGATAGGATGGAGCCCCTGTACAAGCGTTTCTAGGGAGCTGTGAGGAGAGCGAGCCTAACCGGACAGTAGTGGCCAGAACTTTAAAGAAGCAGAGAAAATACCCAATGCCCTCTTTACTGCACCTCTTTACAATTTGCAAGTGAGTAGTGTACGATTAGAGAAATGCGTTTATCAAACAATGTTAATCCTAAATTAACATCGGCTCCCTTCCACTGTACACTTGGTTCGCAGCGGTCGGGCCACCATCTAGGTGCGATTGGTCGAAGTACCATTCGATCGTGTTAATGCGCGGTGACAGTTAGCGCTTCGTTAGTCTCAGCGCCTTGATCACAGCGGAGATAAGCCAGCGGTATGGCGGCATCCTACCGGCGCGTTGCTTGGGCAAAGTACAACCACGACCGCTACAAAATATTTCTTGTGCGGCCAGTTATGTTGCGACGCGCTGTGCTCCAGAAACGCTAAGACGGCCACTGACAAGCAAGTGGTGCGCCATTCGCTCGAGTGGGCTCTCTTCGCAAAGCGATGCGCGGATAGCGCGTTCATTTATTTATTTATTTATTTATTTATTTATTTATTTACTTCGGCACCCTCAGGGCACGAGGCCATTACAGAGGGGAGTCGGTTACATTTTGATTACAACATACTTCAAAAAACAAGAACTTGGGGGTTACGTGAATACAATGAAGGAAACCAATAATAAACAGCGCACAATAAAAGGGAAAAAAAATAGTTGATTAAGAATGCAACGCATAACAGGGTCTGTGTCAACAAGGAATCAATGTGGATGAAATAACACTTAAGCACAAGCACGTGGCTATGAACCAAAGAAGGCATAGTTGCACAGCATATCAAAACATTGGCGTGATCAAAAATGGAAGAAAAAAGAGCTACTCAAAAATGAAAATGCTATAACACTACAAAGATAATATCACTATGACAACAACAGGTTTCGCTTGCAACGTTTCACGGTTCGCGGACGCTTCTGGTTTATGGATGGTTCACGAAGGGCTCTGGCCCATGCAGTGCAGTATCTCCGGAGAAATGTGAGTCACTTCGAGAGCTTTTGCGCCTGTGCAACCGTCAGGGATTCATGTAACGCGCCGAGATACCGCTGATGTCTATATGCAGTGGGTTGGCATGTCCAAAGTACACAACCCATCTCTCGCCTCTCAATTTGCCAGACTGCCTGCCGCCTACGTATTCCGCATCTTCGCGAAGACCGGTTTCACATGCTCTTTATACCGGTGTGTATCAAACAAGAATCAACTGTATTCTTTAACTCCATGGCTGAGCGCTCGAGGTTGGTTAGGCTCGGTAACCCATTTCCTATCAACCTCTCCTCTAAATTTCTATGACTAGGCTTCACGAGTGTCATGTGGTGGCCTGACGCCCTCTTCCAGCTTTTTTTTCCCTTCCAACATGTGTGCAGAGAATGAATACTTTGCGCAGCGACCGCAGTGTACTTTGTACTGTACGGCGTCACGGGATGCCGTCACATCCAATGCCACACTTCCGCCACACCTCGCGGATGTGCTTCGAATGTTGCGGTTGCCGAAGTTACCGTAGTAGCGAAATAATACATGGGCGCTGTACATGCGCAAACCGGCGGCAGCGCTACCTCGTTCAATGGAAAACGAAACTGAAAGCCACAAATGCTATTAACGGCTGCGATGTAGCTCTTGCACGAAAACTTTCTACCTTGCCATCTCCTCTTCGCCACTTTTGTGTCTCGCCCGTCCGAAAGAAGATGAAGACTTAGATGAAGGCACACATGAAGAAGATGATGAAGATGATACTTATGAAACATAACGATGTGGAAGATAGAGGTGAAACAATGATGATGATGGCTATCCTGCTGCTAATAAATGTGATGATGTCGATGATGACGATGATGACGATCGGCCAGCTTCGCTGTGATTTGGTCTTGTGCAATCTGGCGGAAGCGCCGTACATTTTTTACTCCGCTTATGCTTGAATTCTTCAATATCGAGAGAGATCTTGGAGGCAAGAGACTCCTAGGTCATCTCCCGCGATAATTAGGTCATTTCATAATGGCATATAATGTGTTTCCTGCACACTACTAATTTGCGTAACGTGCACTGGCAAAAGGGGCGCGGGGGTATTTTGTCTGAAATTTGAACCCAGTACAAACCTGTAAGAAAGCCGACGTAAGAAACAATATCTCTTGCCAAAGAATTAAGTGAATTATGTCGATAATAGTGAGCACGATGTAGCAACTAGTATATGCACAGAGCTCTATATTACCACAGGTGACTGCGACAATTACAAGAAAGACAGAGAAGCTTTAAAAAGCTTGTATAAAGATACTTGCTTATAATTTTCACGCCAGCGCAACCTGCGCTTCACATCTGCGAGTGAGAAGGACAACTAAACGATTGAAATTTAACTACACCAAAGCGTTCACTTAAAGTTATTCAAACATCGACACTAGCCAGCATTATCAGTAAGTGCACAACAATCTCGCCATGCACACCAAACTAATTTTTTTAGGCGCCCGTTAGTTTCCTGGCTTATAAATTACTGTTACACAGACGTCTTCGAAAGGAAATAAGCTAGCGCCATTGCTTTGTAACGAACTTCTTGAACAATAAAAGTACGCATGGTTCGTGAACGGGCATTACAGTTGCTTTTTAAATCGCAATGTGTTTTAACATCATTCCTAATTCTTCAAAATGAGGTCGCAATAACCAAAGTTTGTTGCTCTGTGACCCGAGCTTGCTTTCAGTTCCACAGATTACGTGAAACCTTAACCATGTTCCTCGCCGTATTTCTCTTTCCAGGATGCGAACTGTGGGTTAGTGAGGAACAACTTATTAAAAGCACTGTGCCCAGTTGCTGCTACTTTATGTATGATCTCCTCTGCAATAATGAACATATCTATTACCAATACAACGAAACACAGTGTTCTGGTCGAGCAGAAGTTGCTCAAGGCGGCAGCTCGCCATCAAGCAGATAAACAGCGACTAAACGACCCCTGTGTCGTTTTCCTGAATCTTTTGTAGAAACAAGACAATAAGGGGCCTGGAAGACCTGTAACAACGCAGATTGATATGAATAAAGCTGTATGCATACTTCGTCGTGACTTAGCGCGAAGCTGAACACTTCTCCGTTCGCAAAAAGGGAAGATTCACAGAGAGATTTCTCCTTCTGCATAGAGTTGCTCAAGATACCAAGTGTCTTTTCTCAAAAGCACTCGATATGACATATTTATTTAACACATTTCTTTCTTCAATTCCTCTACCGCTATGAGTAAAGAATAATTCCCTTGAATTTCACGGACATTCACTCCCTTACGTGTTACCAGACTCTAATGTCTCCTGAGGAAGAAGCATGGAAACGCCGTATATGGGTGGCCACGTTCTAACAAAGAGTAATCAATGGACACGAAGAAAAACTTTGCGTAAGCCATCACAAAGTTGAAGGCATTGTCTTTCATTCATTAACATTTGAAGATAGATAGATAGATAGATAGATAGATAGATAGATAGATAGATAGATAGATAGATAGATAGATAGATAGATAGATAGATAGATAGATAGATAGATAGATAGATAGATAGATAGATAGATCTACAACCGATCCAGATGTATTACCAACAATTCCGCAACCCGTTAACCTAAACAAGATGGATCATTATAAAGTGTCCATTTCCACAAGCCCCTTGCACTTAAATATATTACGAAACCCCAAGACACGTGATGATCAAAATACATTGTCATCAAGATGCCTATTCTGGTAGAAGTTAACTTGGCATGAGCAGAGCTGGGCAATATCAGGATGGTATCTTAGAGATAAAAGTATCTGTCTATCGAGAGACATTCCAAAATTGCATTTGTATCTCGAAAGTCACATATCTTTACCATGTATCCATTCTATGGCGCCACTGTGCCGTACAGGACCTCGTTACTTCTTGTCGGAGATGATCTCACGTGTTTTAAGATAAAAAGGAAGATTTTTGCGCTTAACTAATCAGAGGCACGTCGCTGGTGGTTATCAGTTTCAAAGTAGAGATAACGTACTTCGTATTTTAAGCGGTAATAATAGATCATGCGAGAGCGGGAGTGTTTCGGTACCTGAATGACCCGAAAAGAGGCATTTCTATACTGCGGGACTTTCCGGCCATTAATGCGCTACTTATTCTTTAGAACCCGAACTTGTGCCCGCACGCCGCGGTAGAAACTGCTTTCATTGGTGAGTCTTGCGTTGAAGCCGAAGCACCTATTCAAAAAACAAGACCGCCTGCTTGAAAAGTTGCTATTGCTTAAGCGCAGTTAAAGCAGCAGCTTTCCAAGCAAAATATATCTTCTGTTTCGATGAGCTTATACCCACTACTTAGTTCACCTGTGTTCGTTAACATTTTGCGTGGTAAGCCTGAAACGCACATCTTAATTTGTCGCAACGTTTATGGCAAAATTTTTCTGCATTTGGATATAGCTCTTTGCGGAGAATCAGCAACCACCACATAAGGGAAAACTGCATTGCAGAATCTCTATTCTTTTATCTCCATTCCTGTATGCCTATTCCGAACACCTTCCTGTCTTTTTTCAGAAATATCTCCGAAGTATCCCATACCTGTATTTTAGGCTGCCAACACGCGTATTTTTATATCTGTATCCCGGAATAGTTTTCTGAGTATGTATGCCCATTCCTCGCATCAAGGTACCTCATACGCTGCATACATGAAATAAAGTGTATGCTAACGATAGAGAAAGAAGTCTGGTAGAGTTAAGGCTAATCCGAAAATTTTACAGTTATTAGAGATACAATAATAAGATATGTTGGTTTTATTGCTGAATTTCGTTAGTACTAGATCGGCAAGACCACTATCCCTGTAAGGAATATCTGAAAGAAATAATTCCTAATTATCAGGAACTATCTTGGAGAACCATGTTTATTCATCCGATCTTTATTTGGAGAAATATATAGCTGCTACCATGCTGGCGCTAAAATTCCCCTAACAAATTTTGAGAGAGCCTTTTGTGACACTATAACAATACCAGAAGCTGCTTGACCTAAAAGATAATATTTAAGGAAATCTTTCAGTTTCCTTCTAGAACTCAAGCGATTGCGCGGACACATTTGAAAGAGCTCAAGTGTGCTTTAAACAGCTTAGCATTTCCATGTCCATACCTTCCGAATCATCATTTTAGAACCTATCATTCCGCCTGGTCCGCATGCTAAGAAGGGGTTGCACGAGGGCGCGAGGAGAGTCAGATGTGCTGACACTTTCTGATTTCGAGTACTCTCAGAAATGACGAAACTCCGAGAAGATTTATAACCTGAATTGGTTTCATCTGTGTCACTGCCACTGATGTCTCGTTATCAACGTCTTCAACAGACGCAATGGCAAAGGATGATGAAAAGATTATTGAACAATATCGAGCAATGTTTTTGACTCATTGGCACAAACGCTATCAAACTGACTGGCGCGTAATATGTCACTGTCGCTGAGGTCTCGTTGTCGACGTCCACAGCACACGCAAAAGTGAAGGCTGATCAAAACACAATTGAACAACATGCGACCAGTGTTCCTGAATCCTTGGCACAAATGCTATCAAACTTGTTGGCGTATAACATATCACTGCCGCTGATGTCTTGTTATCAACGTTTATAGCAGACGAAATAGCAAAAGGCGAAGGAAAGATAACTAAATA
Organism: Hyalomma asiaticum; assembly: GCA_013339685.2. NCBI lineage: Eukaryota > Metazoa > Arthropoda > Arachnida > Ixodida > Ixodidae > Hyalomma > Hyalomma asiaticum. Next base: position 36,013,362 of record CM023488.1, on the reverse strand, counting down.
AGATGCGACCAATGTTCCTAATTCTTTCGCACAAATACCATCAAAATGGTGGGCGCATAGCATATCACTGTCACTGATGTCTCGTTATCAACGTCTACAGCACACGGAACAGCCAAAAGCTGAAGATAACTAAATAACATCCGACCAATGTTTTTGATTCCTTAACACAAATGCCATCAAACTAGTTGACGCGTACCATTGGCACGTACCACGTAATTTGGAGCTGGCGTCGTGTACGGAATCCTTGTGTTCCATTATCAGCACCATTGCTTCTGTATATGCATAAAGCTGGTGACCGCTGATGAAAGGATGTGTAAACTAGGAACGACGTCCTTCCTCCGTCGGCTCGTGCATTTGCTCCTTGAAGTTCCTTGAAGGGCCGTTTATGCCAGTTCTGCCAATTGCAGCTCATATCACACCGGCTATGTCCAAAACGTTTTCTCTATATCAGAAATTTTATAATACTGACGGCAGAATACAGTCATTACAACTTCCGTCGGATTAGAAATAGTCTCTCAAGTAAACTTGACGCATGCATAGCAAAATTTTGTAGCCGTATTACATCGCCTAGTTATTATTTGTACAAGCCTGGTCGGGCATTACCCTGTGTATGCAGCATTGTGAGGGGCTGAATCCAATTAGGTATATGTTACTAACCTGTCGCCGACTCATAGTTAAGCAGAAGGTATTCGAAGTTGTATTCAGAAATGGTGTATTCAGAAATGTTGGAATCCAGCTAGATACCCAGAATTCACGTTCTTTTGGCGCTTCTTTTTTTCAAACTGCAACCCCAGGAATGTCGGCATGGCCCTGTGCGAATTTCCGGTTGACACAATGAGTACACCTAGTTACTTATGTAGAAACAACTAACCCGTAGTTCGGACGAAACACCGATTTCGTTATCCTGTATTCCTAATAAGTGTATTTCTGCTAAAAGCTGCTGAGATGGCCATATTTCTTAAAACAACCTGTATTCTATAACATTAATACATTTCTGGATGTATGCCCTTCTTTCTTTCCCTTCCATGTCTAAAATATCCTTCATTTCAACTGCCGGCCTCAAGGCTAATCTGCCGTAGCGGGTAGGAGTGTCTTCTTCTGGAAGCAAGAGAGAAAGAAATAGGGAAGGGAAGGCAGGGATGTTAACCAGTCAGGAGTCCGGTTTCGTGCCCTACACCGGGGGATGGGCAAAGGGGAAGAAAAGTAAAGAGAAGGACAGAGGGGGAATGCCTACAGGACAGTCCTATATAATGACATAGGCGCCCCACAATTTGAGGAAAATAGACTGCCTATGACCGAGTCCTTCAAAAAGCTCGACGATCGTCCACTTAGTGAACAGACAATCTCGGAATACCGTCCTCACCGACCAACGATTCAGAAGGCAATGAAAGCGCTTGTGGGCTTTCTGGAAGCAAGAATAACAACAAAAACGCGACCCCCACAGCACAGCTAACGGCGGTTAAATTGCACACGTTAGCAGTTTCAAAAAATATTGTCAGAGCCACTATAAACGGCTTCTCTAGACTACACACATTTCTGTATCCTCTTGGCGTAGAGAATTGTGCAGCACACTCTATGATCGAGGTTGGCAACAAAATTGCGTTGCCGTGTTCCCCCCCCCCTTTGTATTGTTGTTTCTTTTGTCTTGTTTTTTTTTTTTTGCACTGATCAGTCTTGGCAGGTTCGCCACCATTCCTTTCTGTAATGTGAGTAGAGCGATTCAATACTATTTTTATCAACTCCGCGGCTTCAAAATTCTGCGTAATGGTATACTCAAAACACCTACTTCAAATGTAGCCTATCAGCTTACGGAAACTATTATTCTTTCGTTTAGAGTGCCTATTTAGGATACATCCACGGGGGTGTTTACCCTGCACTCATAAAATTTTAGTAGGAACTAAAAGAATGTCGTGTTAATTTTGATCAGATATACTATTATACTTTATAAAACTCCCTACAGGAAAGAAATCTTTAAAAGTTTATTCTGTCTTGGCTAATCCTCATTCCCGTGCACTGGTTATGGGTAATCCCCAATCCCCACTGGGTAATCCCCAATCTTTACCCGTGCACTGGGTATGTACCATTCCAGCAAGCAGAAGAAGAAGAAGAACCTCGCCTTGCGTCTGTTGACTCGCATCTCTCTTCAGGCACCTTACGGCTGACCAAGCTTAGGCTTTTCGTCGCAGAGAGAAGAAAGTAAGGCCGTGCTACAGTGTCTCACTGTCCCGTGTGAGTGGCTTTTTATACTTTCGGTTTTTGTTCTTTGTAAGGGAAACATACTGTGAACTACGTTGAAAGGACGCACTGGAGGCTTTATCACTGAATGCTAGCTTTTTAAAGTATCACTGCATATAGAGAACGAGGAACACCGGTTCAACGTCAACATACCCGGCATCTCAATCACGAAAGTCCCACGGGCATCAATGATTTTTCCTACCAGTACTCTTCAAAAGCGTTCTCAATAGCGGTTGCTCTCAGACGGTAACTTGAGAAGGTATTTATGTGCCTTTACATCAAGAATAAGACAAACGACGTTACGAATAAATTTCGCGTGACTTTCATCCGGTTACTATAACGGAAAGGTCAGCCACAAATTTTTTATTATTTTCATCCTTCCATTCCTAAGAATAAGTTCCAATGTGCGATTTCCTGTGGGTATTCGAGCCTACAACTACGCGATCATTTTTATGTATTTTTGGGCGTGTACCCTTAAGCGTAAAACCATATTCGCGAAAATTGACGCGGTAGTGACGAGTAACGCGTCAAAACAGGCCGTCTGTATGAAGTGTCGCGCAGTCACAATCGCCCTATAACGCTCGCCTGTCCAATTCCAGAAACCGTCGCCCTTTGCCCGGAAGTGTCATGCGCTACTAGCAGAGCTAGCCAGTAACAAAGCCTGAACTATTTAGGCATCGGACACGTGCTAGGGATTGTCGTCCCGTGCTCGTAAAAGGAGGAACTGAGGCAGTGTTCGTACACGCCTGATGTAGACGAGTTCACGCACAACCTTCACAAATATTTCATGGCGAAAACAGTGCTTACACACACGACAGAGAAGGAGCAAACGCGATACCAGCAATGTATTTATGAAGTAAGCTACCTTGCTTCAGAAATATATTGTGTACCTTTGTAGAACAAAACTTCTTTCCATAATTAACCGCGGGCACCGCGTAACTTTCGCTACCTATTAGCCATCATCAGGCCAGCAAAGATGCAAATTGGTCGCCACGGGTGTCGCTAGAATAGGGTGTCTTCATGCAACCAATCGTTTCAGCGACGGTGATTTTGGTCGCTCACTCTGTTACCCATAGCATGGGTGTTTGAGCACATTGAGTTTACCTTTTTGAACGTACAAAAAATGAACGATTTTTCCACAGCGAAACAACCCTAAGTTCAACCTTCTTTAAAGCAGGTGCTGAGGCATGCGAGCAAAATTGTTGTGAACCGTTAAACTGAGCATTAAAATAAGCAGCTGAAATGATAAAAAACTTCCCAAAAGCTCTCGCAGAAAGACACTTCGACAGTGGAGTCCGGCGCTCAAGTCAGGAAGCGAGCCTATTGGGTAACGATCACTTTATATCTAAACTATCCAGATCATTAATTACCATATCGCAGAGCGAGGGCTATTCGTGAATGCCCAGCGTATAAGAGCGCACATAAAAAAGATAACAGAGTAACTGAATGCGTCAGACGGAAGCCCACCACGGTCAACACGCCCATCACAGTCGTCACGCTCCCTTCATTTCCAATAGGTGCAATAACCGTGACACATCAACCGCCTATTTTTCAATCACTTTTAGTGTCATTCGCAGTTACACACCTGGCTGTCATCAACGACTTTCTATTTTTAGTGAAATTCGTAAGTCATAGTGGCACGTTTTGTTTCAGGAGGCACAATTGCTTCGATGGACAACTTGCGAGGTGAGTTAGTCTTCACTGCAACCCACTACCACTATTGCACTCATGTTTAAAAGCAAACTCCGGCAATTTTTTTTAATATGTCAAGGTAATGGCGAATCTCTTCCTAAGGCGCTTCTATCACACTCATGGTATCAGAAATGCTCAGCAAATGCGAAAATAATTTTTAAATCCAAAAAAAACGTTCGAAACCGATACCGAAATCCAATCCAGCATGCAGTGACGTCAAATCAGTCAACCCGCCTTTTGCATAGTGCTACAACGCATGCGCCCTTCCCCTGGTGGTAATGTCGCGAAGGCTGGAGGCGCGCGCAGAACTCGAAGGCCATAGTATGGTACCGGTGCGCTTCTGCCGCTTCGCCGATTATGAAGTCAGCAGAGAGTGTGGCCAATAACTGTAGGAACGCAGGCGGTTCGTTTGAGGTAATCAGTAAAAATTGAGTTTCCAGCAATTTCTGCGTCTCTCGTGCCTGTAATCTTGCAAAAATGACGGGACTGTGCCAACGACCGTAGCCCACGAATTTTATTGATATCTATTGACCTAAAAAATCACCGAAGTTGGCCTTAAGCCAACCTCTTTAGCGTTCAGTGCAGTGCGTTCTTCAATATCAGCTGCGAACACAAGCATTCTCAGTGGTCACAACAACAGCAGGACTATTTATGGCCTCTAAGATAGAAGCATTTGGATGCACTTGTAAATTGCATGCCGAAGCTGTACTGTATAGTTTTGTTCGCGTTAACTTTATTGGAATCGGTAGGCCGAACTGTTTTCCTTCTTCCTTTCAGCCCTGACAAAGCCGCCAACGGTAAGCATGCTTAAATTGTTTTCCGCAGAAGCCTTTGAACAATGATAGCCCATAGAGACCGTGAGACTAGTAGTCTCTGTCAATCACATAAAATGCAAGATTATCCTGTGAAGCTGGGTTTAGGAATAGCTTGAATGAACTAAATATTACGGAGCACATTGGTTTCGGCATGATGCCATTCGTATCAGCAAAATGCGAAGGTCATGAGGCCGCGAATGTTTCAAATCACGGTGAGAAGGCTTAGCGTTATTTTGGGGCTAGTGGTGGAAATATGAAAATAGAGGCTGTTGTGTCTCGGCTAGAATGACCCTTTCCTATTTGTCACTGCTCCCACATCCTCTATGGTACGACCTGTGCTTACCAATCTCTTCCAGTGAGACGCATAAATGCACAATGTATGCGAACATGCAAGTCTTGCACTCGGAATGCCCTTGTGCCTTACAGTAAGTCCTCCTCCCCTGCTATGCGGAGACAGTTATGATCATTACGTACCTGAAAATAAATAACATAAAATGCTGCTTCAGCTCACACAGGGCGCATGCATAGCAGCGCACATGAATTCTGAGGTTACCAAATGCTTGTATTTACGTTACTTATCACCACTAACCCCGTCTGTGCTAAGAAGTTACGTTACTTGCACGAACTTTCTTGCAAACGAACTCATTCATGGTAAGCTGTCATAGCACAAGTAGGCACGTACAGGTTCGTACACGGGGGCTGTATCTGCTCGCAGTTACTGTGCTTGGATGATCCTAAGCAGCTTCCTCCAGAACAGCCCAACGCCAACCCTAACCAAATCGCGAGTGGTCGCATCGGGCAGAAACTTAGGGAATTCTCCGGCGACGGCAATCACAACGCTGCTGCACCAATCCGTCGAAAAGAATTTGGCTCCCTAATAACGCTTAATTCAGGTATCCGTTGTTGTCATGCGCACTTCCAGGATATATTTCAGTTTGACGGCTGCCTGGAAACCGTTGTGACATCGGTCGCCAGCAGTGGTTGCGCAGGCATCAGTCGCAGTCAGCCGCGAGTTGATACGCTACCTAGAAATCACTACGCAAGGTGAACAAAGGCCTAGGTTTCATTTTATGCAAGTTGAACTTTCTCTGTTGTACTGAAGGTGCAGTAAATGAGTTGCATGGCAGCTCTAAAGCAAAATGGCATATGGTAATGAAGAAACTAGTATTGCGCTCTACCGCAGGGTGGGTGATGTGTTGTACTTTTGTAAACTGTAACGCGAGAGTTACGTCTTCGCAGGGCATGTTACACATGCCCATCTTAAAGGATTTTTAATTCTAATGTGCTGTAGAACAACCAGTACTTCTTGCTTACCTTTTTCAGTCTTTTGTCGCATGTCTGCGCAGCAACGAAAATACTCTAGCCATGAAACAGACCAGCTTCTCCTGCACATTCGCTTAAAGTATTATTTGTGCTCTTTGGAGAATATTTCAGATCTCTGCGAACAAACTTTGTCAAACTTCGGTCTAAGCCGTCCAGTTTAGGGAGCATTCCTGTCACACAATTGAAGAATAAGGATAGTAAAAGTAAGCTCGAGTGGCTTTTGGACTCAAACCATGCTTTAGAACTATCACTGACTTAATAGGCTTCGCTATACTGGTTATGGCCAGTGCTCTTTCTGTAACTTAAATGGATACTGAAGAGAGAAGCCATTTTTTCGGTATTAGTAGGTTAGTTTTTTACAACACCAAAAACACTAATCTAAAGAGGAAAAGACTCCCTGTAAGCCACAAAACGCACAGAAGAGAAAATATGTGTGGTGACACCTGTTTTAAGTTCCACCGCTTACGTGTAACGTCACAGACCTTTGACGGTGCCTTTTAAAGCTTACATAATTGCTTATTGGTAAGGAGGACGTACATTGCATTCTAAGAAAGCCAGAGGCTTAACACACAGTTTCAGTACATTTGGTGGGGCAGATTTACGAGAATGCGAAAGAAAGAGAAATTGGTATTCTGTCGTCTTCTTGAAAATGAAAGTGAAATTCAAGAGAAAACAGAATTGGACTTTGGCTTTTCCTGTTGCTCACTGAAGGTAGCACGTACGACGAGTGGCGAAATTTCGCAACGCCTTCAGAAAAGCGATTGTCAGCAGGAAGGCGCTGCGCGTTGAACGAAATGAAGTATCCCTGATTTTGCAGAGGGTTGAATGAGTCAACCAAGGCTCATTGCGCCTTGTCCTTTATCTTGACAACCAGTCCCTTGAACCGGCAAAAAGACGTTGCGTCCGCGAACATGGGCGCTCCTCCAGAAGGGGACACATTGCCCCGGCCACTTATTCGACACGCGGGACAAATCGGGCTTGTTCAGTCAGCATGCACGCCCATCCGCACATTATGATGAAACTTTCCAGAGTCGTTGTCTCACGATAACATGAGTGATGCTATATGAACAGCTTAGATGCTAATGTTCGCCTCACAATTACGTAACTTCATTGTATATTACTGCCATGCTTTACTTTCTTCGTGCACTTAATGCGTTACGGATGTCCCACTGCTTATACAACAACGACAAAATGATTTCACACGGCGTCACGGTGCAAGATATTGTTATGACGGTCGGGCGTTCGTGGTGTAACTGTGATCGTTCGTTCTGGAACTGCTCCTGACCTAAAATTCGTGGGTTCAATCCGGCCATGGTGCTCGCATTACAATGCAGGCGAAATACTAGAGGCCCACCTACTGTGCGATATGACCGCACGTTAAGGAACTCCAGGTAGTCTAAGTGAGTCTATGTCGTGTCTCATAGCCATGTCGTGGTTTTGGTAGGTGAGGCCTGAGCACTCACTTTCGCAGTGACGACGATTCAGTTTTGTTTTACGTGTAACAGGTTGAAGGGGCTTTGCGTTCCGTGCTGCGTACGTGCTTCTATAGGTGGCTGCTTGTCGTCGAGGGATGGGGGAGCCCTCCACTCCGGTCGTGGTCGCCGCTGGAACTGCGGCCAACCCCAAGGCAGGCAACGCGAGCTCGAGGCGGGTACCAGTTGCCTCGGCGCCGGTGAGCATGAGCCGCATGACCCCCACAGGCCCTAGGGCTTCTACGGCTAGCCGGACCGACATGACTGGTAAGCGCGATTACACCCTCTTTACGCGAGATACGGAACTATTTCACATTATACCAATGGCTAATTGGCCCCACGAAGGCACAGCACAACAAACTTTTGGACTAAAGGAGACCTCTCGAGGTGCATAATTACTGCGTGGGCCAGAAACCCATAGGAGTAAGAAGGAAGCTCAAGTATGCCACACGGATGTCGATATGACCGATGACAGGAAAAGCGCATATGTTTGGAGCCCAAACAATATCTATCTATCTATCTATCTATCTATCTATCTATCTATCTATCTATCTATCTATCTATCTATCTATCTATCTATCTATCTATCTATCTATGTGTGTGTGTGTGTGTGTTTGTGTGTGTGTGTGTTTGTGTGTGTGTGTGTGTGTGTGTGTTTGTGTGTGTGTGTGTGTGTCAATAAGGGCCGTTTAACAGATGCAAATAAGAGTTGATTCACCAAAGTTTGGGCGTGCCAGTCGGTGCTATGCGGAGATCTTATGGCGAAAGAGCACGAATGAAGGGACAGATGAAAGGACAAACAGGTCCATCCAATTACCAGCTTATTCCACCGCTCTCGCTTTTGCATGCAAAATGGATACAGGACGCGGGACAACCACGCACTTGGTTCGTGTATCCACTTCTTTATGCATGACGTCATAACTACTAATTTTCGTTGCGAGAAGGAGGGTCAAAGTTGCCGCATGGCGTGGTGGAATATCCCCGGCAAATAAATCTTGCCGTTATGGCATTTCAGGTTCTCTTACCCAAAAGACGGCCTGCGTAAAATTAGTTCAATTACTTAGCCACTTAAATATAAATACTTCTTGAGATCTTTTACAAACTAACGTCTGAAATCAGTGAATCTGATGTTCAAGATGATGTACGAAAAGCCCCGGGGGAGGGAGGGGGCGGCTTTGGCTATTAATGTAAACCCCATTTTGTGGGATTAGAGAACGTAAACACCTGAGTACCAGACCTTAATGACAACGGGCTCACCGATATAGAAGCTTGTACGGTAATCTTCATCTCTCTGAAAATTTAGCAGCAGAAAAAAACCAAAGCCAGCTCCACATCTGTGAACTCTCAGTAATCAGCGTAGCTGGGCCAACAATGGCAAGGTCACTATACCTGTCATGATGTAGCAATGGGTTGAGGGCTAGGGTGTAGGTAGTAGGCCGAGTTCAGGTGCGGTCTCGCGTCTCCTCTCTGCTCAGTCCATGCCTTCCTTTCTTTCTCGATCGCTTTTCATATTGCCCTTCACATAATCACTGTGATGTGGCCCTGGGCTGAGAATCAGAGTATGAGTAGTCGGTCAAGGACAAGAGTGTCCAGTATTGCTTTCTGCAGGAGACCGGGCATCTGGGTCGCTAAACAACTCCGCTGTTTGGCGCCGATCAATCCTACCAGTGCTTTGCCAAAACAAAAATTGAACTCATCTTTTTGTTTTATGTCTGCGCCCTCAGGAAGTGGAGTACGTGTTCGGGGACACGGCGCGCACGGAGGGCCTCAGCCAATCGGTGTACAGCATCGGTGCTGGCGACGACACGACAATGAACATGGAAGGCACCACGGTCGCCACCACGATGAGCACGCTGGCGTCGGCTCCTATGGACAGCGATGCGGGCGACGGCTTCACAGAAATCTATCGGATAATACTACGCCGCAGGTTAGAACAGCTGTATTCCGTCATTGGTTCAAGCGTTCCATGTGATCGTCCCTCTAATTCCATATATTTCCGGAAGATTCATACCGAACCCGCCTTGGTGGTCTAGTGGGTATGACACTCGGGCGGCGACCCGAAGGTCGCGATATAAAATCCAGGCCTCAGAGGTCCTCATTTAATGGACGCGAAACGCTACAGCCATATGTAATGTGCGATGTCTGCGTCCGTTAAAGAACCACAGGTATTTAAAATTTCCGGAGCCCTCCACGACGGCGTCTCTTCAAAATCATATCGTGGTTTTTGACTTTAAAACCCCACAAATTATTGTTAAGATTCATATGAAAGCCCTATGTAGACAAATATAGGAAATCTAAATGAAACATATGGAATGATTGAAATATTGAATGGATGGTTCCATTAGGTGATGCAATGTCATCCCGTTAACGGGCCTTTCCTCACTTTTCATTTGTAGTCGTTTAGAAAGCGCTGTCGGTCTCTGTCTTCGCCAGGATCCTGTGAACGTGTGAGGTAAATATCATTGCTATGTACGGAGCAGGAAATATCTGGTATCCTGACCAGTGTTTACTCTACCCGGCTGCTAATACTAGACACGCAGCATCGATCGCGACGATGGTAGTCGTATTCATTGATGGCGAAGTGCTAGAAACTAGCGCTGGAGGAAGGAAGAGCAAAGCGCAGGTGTTCCCTTTATGAAGTTCTTGAGCGTTTAGTGCTGTTGGATTCCAAACATCGATTACTAGCAGCTCGTTTAACTTCCTCTTCTAGTACAGTGTACTACGCTGTACAAAGCTGACCTGTCACAAACTGTAACAGTCAGTACCTCATACCTTCGTATGTTAAGTACTGAACTGCTGTTTGAATTTTTTGTAGTTGTCTCAGCGTGTGGTAAAGCACAGCGCATGTGTTAGATATGCAGCATGTATATAGTTTAAGATACTCTTTATTCCACCGTTGAGTGCACTTACTGTGGAGCGGCAAACACAAGACATTGATTGAATTGCTACGGCGAGATATACTTTACAATGTGACGATTATGGCCCCTTAGAGGAAAAGTAACTAACAGAAAAGCCTGACAAGATTCGGCATTGCATTACCCCTTTGTACAAAAGACGGCTACAGTGGTTCGCGTGTTGTTTTCAACTCAGTATCTAGCATAGTCACTGCCGTATCTTTTCTCCAGTACCACATTGAAATTCAGCCGTTAAGGAGGACAGCCGACTAAGAGATATGATCTTGCAATATAGCCAGGTAAGGGCTGATGTTTCCTTTGTTCGCAGCTACTATCTTTACTCTTTAGCAATAATTTTGTACACTGCATCGCCATGGCGCACATGAGACTAGTTGATTCGACCATCAATTTAAGGATAGTACACCGGACGGTTGTGCCCATGCAGTGCTGTTATAAGGTGTACAGCTAACAGGGGTATAAATAGGCGAGCCGCTTCGCGGGTATTGGCAGGCATGTTGACAAGTGCGAGGTTAGCTTGCCCTGTTTCACTCTTTGATTCGCCAGTAGATGTATTAAATTACCGATGAGAAAGCACAGTGTCCCCCCCTTCCCCCCCCCCCCCCCCAAAAAAAAAAATGCCAGGTAAGTTATGCATTGCTGTTTTGGGGAAGGCTACACCACTTTTCTGCAGTGCTTGCTACGTGAGACAGCAAAAATTACTTCATACTCTTAATGCTTACGTCAATTATTCTTCTCTTGCTGGTTCAAAACAGCGCGTTCAGAGGCCGTTTCCACCTGTGCACTGGATTGTAATCTAGTCTTCTTAATACGAAGGCACCTAAAAATACAATGAGGTAAACAAGCAAAACAACGCAGTGGCCAACGCGACAGGTATAAGCTATTCCAAGGGCACCGACGTCCTGCTCTGGTTAGAAAAAGTTTGACAACGAAATTTAAGTGGTCGGGAAAGAGTCACAGCTGTGAACATAATAAATTCATGAAGCTGTTTTTAATCATCAAGACTAGGTATAGATGAGAACCAATCTTTACGAACGAAACAAGTTGACAAAGTTTAGCGCTATTCCCCTGTCAAGGAAATGGGAGTAAGTGAAGCTTGCCGCGGTAGTGTTCGACCTATATTCTTTCTTTCTTTCTTCCTTTCGTTCTTTCTTTCTTTCTTTCTTTCTTTCTTTCTTTCTTTCTTTCTTTCTTTCTTTCTTGCTTGCTTGCTTGCTTGTTTGCTTGCTTCCTTTCTTTTTTTCTTTCTTTCTTTCCCGGTGCTGCTTCTTTGTTGCTTTTGGAAGGTCCTGAGCCCGGTTATGGAAAACGCGGGACGATGGCTCAGCATAACTCGCAAGTGTTCATGCGTTGTCAGGTGGTTAAAACACCTACCTCCGTCGGTTGAAGGTCCGGGTTCAAACCCTGCACCGGCAACCCTTTACAACTTATTTCATTATTTTCTGTCGCCACCTCATAGAGGGCGCAAGAGGTTCCACTTTATTGATCCAAAATACTTCCTTACACAGTGCATTTTCGACTGCTCCCTGGCGAGCAGTAGAAGTGCACGCACAAATGCGTAAGAGAAAAGAACATACGCAGCTTCCGCTAGGCTGCGCAAGGCCCGATCACCGCAAAGCTGGCGATAATTTGCGGAAACAGGTCACTTGACAGCCATGCGATATTTTGGCGGGGGCGTGCCGCGTGACATTGCGCTACGATATTTTGGCGGCCACGTCTCACGCGACATTTTGTTAGGGAATTTTGGCGGGAACATGTCACGCGATCACCCAAAATAACGTAACGCAACGTCGCATTACATGTTCCCGCCTAAATCGCACTGCAATGTCGCGTGACATGTTCTCCCGAAATCACGTAACGAATCTCACAGGACGTGTTATAGCCCAATTCTAGCAACGCAATGTTACGCGACACGTTCCAGCGGAAAATCACTTAACGAAATGTCACCGGACGTGCTTCCGCCAATACGTGCCTCCACCAACTTTGCGTGTGTGTGCAGAGCGGAAGAAGAAGCTGGGCGCCGTTTCCACTATCTTCTCTGCGTGGTCTTGGCATTGCTCTTGCTCCTCGCGGCCTTGTTGTTCTACTACATGGCATCCCAGATGAGTAAGTGCACATCAATAGTGCGGGCCACTTCAGTAAGACAATATCTGCTTTTTTACGTCCACGGTGGTTTCAGTAGGACTGCGTGCGGCAGGAAACGAGCATGTTCAGGTACCCACAGGAGGCGCTAAGTATGCCTTCTCAACCCTAAAGATGAGAAGCATGTCAGTCTGAACATCTTAATCTTCAAGACGACCCGATAGTGTGGGCACTGTCCAAACAATTGTCTTTGATGCCGCAGACGGTAGCTCAAGGAGCCTGCCAAGCATACTCGGAAAGCGGCTAGACCCTAGTCTAGGTCGGAGCCTTATCTCAAAACGCCTGTTGATCACTAACATATGATTCGGCCCCGAGCAAATGGTGGTCATTGGATTAACCTTAGCCTCGCAGATAAAGGCAGCAGAGAACGTGAATTCGCACTGTCCATAAACGCTGGAGCCGCAGTGCAGGCTTCTGCGAAGCCATGGAGAGATTACACTTTCTCGCAATATGCTCCTTCCGCCGAATTCCAACGCTCTTTCGAATTCCGGCAAATAATTCCCTTTCCGTAAATCGCCATAAGTGTACGCAAATGTGCGTAAAATTATTAGTAGTGGCCCTTGTGTACTGTTAGCATCATACGCCCCCACCCCCCCGCCCTGCCATTAGAGAAATGGGATAATTAAAAGACAGCGCATGTAACACAGTATCAGTTGTGCGAAGCCAGTGTGAATTCGACCTTGCATCGCTTTCCGCTACAGCCAAGCCGTCTTGGGTGTTTGTGAAACGCACGCCAGGAAAAGAGCGCGCGCTTCTTTGGAGGCATTTTGCAGGCTCGGGCCTAATACCCTAGCTGAGAAATTCCAACGAATATTAACGTTTCGAATTCGCTTTGGGACGATTACGTAAATTTCGGTATTTCTAAGAACTTGAAATGAATGTTTGCGCGAAAGGAGTTACGATGCAGCACGCAACTGCTGTGCCATATGAATGCCATGTCAGAGGCAATCCGTACTGCCTTAAAACCCCACTATATAGTAAGCTACAGGCATTATCTGCACTAAGGTTGCTTCATAATACTAGAGGTGGTTAGAGGGATTATATTGGCTACGCGTTGTAGTGAGATATAAAAAGTGGCGTACTTTGTCGCTCACAAGTTGTACTCAGGATTTACTTATGTCTATCTACTGTATTTTAAATTAACTTCAGAACTACCAAGAATAATTACCATTTGCTGGGACTCGGCTACTACCCGAAGCCGTTATATTCCCACAAGCGCAGTCTTCTGTTCTGTTGACAAAATGATAGTTTCGTAGCGGAATGCAGTGTATTGTACCCGACCATATGCTTCATCGTTGTCGTTAGTATGTGCGCTTTATGACGTCTACATAAGAAGCATCTTCATCGGCTCTCGACCAACATGTCTTTCGTTAACGCAAAGTGACACTCCCCATGCATCATCCTGACCACCGGTCAGCTACATGTCTGCCTGAGACGTTCGCTATAGCTTGTAGACCACTGTTTCGCAAGCATGGACGTGTCAGGGACCCCTTGAGGGCTGGCGCAACTGACGGGGTTCCCCTAGTAGTGACGAAATGTCGAGGAGGGAGCAGGGGCTTTAAAGTATCAATGCGGCGAGAAAAAGGCAGTAACCGAGAACAACCGAAGCAGTGTTGGGCAGATTGCACAACAATGCAAAAGAAAGTTATTGCGCAAAAAAAATTGCACGTCGTTTGAAACTTTGCTCGGTAGGGCCATATCTGCATAATGGAGTACCGTGGCCTGTAAGAGTTTGTGGCCTTTTCCGACTCTTACTACGCTTCACCGCATGAGGTTACGGCAGAACTGGCTTTGCCGCTGTACAATAGTGTTATGCGGCGAAGCCAACTAGGTAAAGTGGTCTCTACAACAATAAAAGAAAACTTTTTTGAAGTCCCAAGCTTCTCTAATAGCTTCGCCGAACCCCCTGGGGTCTGCGGACCTTCATTTGAGATCCACTGTCGTAGAAGCTCAACCAGAGCCCAAGCGATGAAGACTGACCATGAATATTATGTATGCGTTGCGTCAGCTACATGCAAACTTGCTCTCTGTAGCGTGGGGAGCTTTTGCCTATTGAGCACCGCAGTCATTGCGCCGTTTTAGACCGTTATTCGTCAGCGCATTGCATGGAGATATGGTTATAGAAACCACGAGACAGGCGGGCTCCTGTTCACCGCAGTAATGGTTACTCCGTTATTAGCGCGTCGCCTTATCCATCTAGCCTCGTTGTTTGGGAACCTGAAAGTGGGTTCGCTTTGTCGGCAGCTGCTAAGTTTTACATTAAAATAATTATCTTGCGCACGTCATCGCAAGCAACTACGTTACAGGAATACGTTTAGCACACTTAAAGCATGGGTTAGCTGTCACATCAAAAAATAATGTGGGAAAGAGAACGTCTGTTCCACGCATGAGGTGTCTGGGACTGTTGTTATGTCTGAACAAGCGCAAGCGATATTAGAAAAATCCTAACACTTGTCAGTATTTCGAGCGAATGGGAAATTTTTAGACATTTTCCTATAGGTGTTCTTGCGGTAGATGGAAATGTCAGCTGATGCTGATGCAATCTATCCTTGTACAGCTTTTTGGTGTGCCTGTTCATGAGCATAATGTTTAATATACCTTCAAAACAGAAGTCCGTGGAACCACACGTAGAAAAAATTAACTAAGTAGCATAAACCGTATTGCTTTTGTAAAATCTGCCGGTACAATGCAGAAGCAATCTGGAAAGAGCATTGCCCATGACCTGAAAATTCATTTCCCTTTTGTAGTGGAACAGGGCACCACGGGAGCATTCAAAGGACGCTTCAGAAAAAGACCAGTCACAAGGCCCACATTCGCTGTCTCGGATGACCACGAAACCACGACGACAAGCTCGGCGACTGCAACTACCACAACGGCAGCAACGCCGACTACAACAATGACAACTGCGACTACGACTAGCGCTGCCGCGACTACTAAAACAACCACTACCACCCCAACTACAACCACCACAACTACAACCATCACAACTACGACGACCACGGCAACAACCATTACAAGCACAACTACGACAACCACGAGTACAACTACTACTACGACTACCACGACGACCACAACTACTACCTCCACATCTACCACCACGACGACCACAACTACTACATCCACGACTACCACAACTACTACCACGACTACTACGACCACCACAACTACTACCACGACTAGTACGACCACCACAACTACTACCACGACGACTACCACGACCACGTCCACAACAACCACCACGACTACAACTACCACGTCCACGACTACTACGACCACCACGACCACAACCACTACCACGACCACAACTACCACCACGACCACAACTACTACCACGACCACAACTACCACCACGACCACGACTACCACCTCCACGACAACAACCACGACCTCAACTACTACCACAACTACCACAACCACAACTACCACCACTACTACCACTACAACTACCACCACTACAACGACCACGACCACTACAACTACCACAACTACTACCACCACATCTACAACCACAACCACTACAACTACCACCACAACGACAACTACCACGAGAAAACCTAACCTGCCAATCGAGACTCCTCCAGATCCAGTACCGAGTAAGCGAAGCCTTTCCTTATGCCTGAGGCAGTCGGTGCGAAAATACTTTAAAAACGCACCTCAATTCTTCTCCCCGGATAGATATAATCATCCGCGCTCCTCATTTTCTTAACCGAATGGTGTGTTGTGGTGTGCTAAACATGCCACTCATGCACGAGATTTTTAAAGTGCAGTCTAGAAATTACGCAGCTTATAAAAAATCCTACGAGTACTTCGCTATCTCTCGAAACACGTAACGTCTGAAGACGTCTTGTAGTTGAAGCTGGAAACTGGCATTTTAGCTTCACGTGAGCGCAAGATGGCATAAGCTGTAAAGATGGACATTCACTGAAAAGGGGCACATGCCCGAATTGCATATGAGAGTATGAGCCACAAGTTCATTTCAGACCAGATTTTCGCTTTGTCATGGAACTTACTATACCTGATTCAAGTGCTATCAAAAGACTGCGTATATATATATATATATATATATATATATATATATATATATATATATATATAGGCATTGAAAGAGGCATTAGAACGTTGTAGCGGGCTGTCCTCTCGAGCGCCTTGCAGTGGGGTTCGCTCTTCAGCGCTCCGCTGAGGAAGACGCCGCTCATGCTCGAGGTCCGGGCTCGTTGAGACGCGCATTGCTCGTGTTGTCGCTTTAATCGCTTTAATAGCAGACTCGGCGACATGCTCTCAATGTACGTCGCCTCTGACCAAGCAAATTGGGATGCCGTCCTGCCGTTCGTGACCTACGCTTATAATACCGCCCCTCAGAGCACCACTGGGTTTTCACCCTTTTTTTATTGTACGGTCGGCACCCATTGCACACAATCGACACAATCCTACCGTACAGGCCGGATACATCTGAGGCTGCGCCTATTTCTGCCACAGCCAGACGTTCTGAAGAGCGTCGCGATCTCGCCAGCGCGTTTACTACCACTGAACAAGAGCGCCAGAAGAGCATTCGTGGTGACACCGCCTCTGCACCTGCGTTCCTTACTGGAACGCTTGTCTGGCTATCGGGCCCTTGCACTACACTAGGGCTCTCTTCAAAACTACTGCCCAAGTACGAAGGCCCCTACCGAGTAGTCGAGTGTACTCCCCTGTTCAACTACCTCATCGAGCCCGTTGAGCCATCCTCCGACATGCGCCGTCGGGGCCGCGACATTGTGAACGTCGAGCGCCTCAAGATCTACTATGAACCACTCATAGTGACCAGCTGTTAGGTCGCCGGGTGGCTCCCTTTTTTTCCCTGGGGGTAATGTAAAGAAGCATTGGACGTTGTAGTGGGCCGTCCATTCCAGCGCCTTGCAGTGGGGTTCGCTCTTCAGCACTCCGCTGCGGAAGACGCCGCTCGTGATCGAGGTCCAGGCTCGTTGAGACGCGTATTGCTCGTGTGGTCGCCGCTCGCTCCAGGGTTCGTGACCTGAGCCGTTGATCGAGCTACCGGTCATCCCTCACGCCAGCGTTAAATGAACGTCTTCACAGAATATATATATATATATATATATATATATATATATATATATATATATATATATATATATATATAGGGGTTATTTCACTTAAGGAGTTTTCAATGCTTTTTCCATAATTTTAGTTTCTTAGACCTCTCTTCAGGTCGCTTCAAAACGAGGCTTAAGGCGCTTTCGACTTAAAAGCACTTCGTAACTCTGTGCAGATGCAATCCTAAAAATATCGTGCTTTCCTTACCCGAATTTTAACGCGTCAAGCCGCAATCTATTGCTACCTTTTCAACGAATAACTTAATTGTGACTGATTAAATCGGAACTCTATATTAGCAGTTCAGTTTCGACACCCACGGAATATACGTGCATGCGCTCAGGTGCACAATCGTTCGTTGCGAATCAAAGACTAACCAAGAGAGTAGGTAGTGCTTGAAGCTGACAATATTTCAACAATTTCCGAGTACTTCGTTCTAGAGTATCACTTCGTTTCTGTGACAGTTGTCTTTCTCCCTTAAAGAAGCCCTGGAACGCTTTTCGAGCGTTGAAATCAAACAGCGCGAATCAATCGTGGAGGCCCCTGTAAAAATGTCAACTAAATCTTATTATACTACCTGCAACAAGTAACTTGCGCTTTGGTTGGAAAATATGTCTGTAAAGCGCCCGCACTCGTTTCAAGAAAAACGCGTCATGGTTTGGCACGGACTACAAAATAATTAGAACTAACACTGGCTGAACCCCTCGTTGGTGTCCGCCGATGCCGTGAGGTGGTACCAGGTCGCCGCACTGATTCTGGCCACAAGCTCGTCGCCACTGTGGAACACCGACGGGCCTGTTTTGCAAGTCCCCATGTTGTGCTTCATGGTGGCTCGCCAGCGCTGCTGCCGGCCATTACTGAATTGTTGTTTTGTGGGGTTTTACGTCCCAAAACCAGTTCTGATTATGAGAGACGCCGTAGTGGAGGGCTTCGGAAATTTCGACCACCTGGGGTTCTTTAACGTGCACTGACATCGCACAGCACACGGGCATCAACATTTCGCCTCCCTCGAAATGCAGCCGCCGCGGCCGGGATTCGATCCCGCGACCCTCGGATCAGCAGCCGAGTACCTTAGCCACTAGACCACCGTGGCGGGGTCATTACTGAATTGATGGCAAGACTGCTTACCCCCGCCATCTGATCGGCTCCTCAAAAGAAGGTGCACTGATGATCCTTTCAGGTTCATGTGGCACAAAGCACAAAACCTTTTTCGCCGTCAGGTCGTATATTGCGAAACCCCAAGACTGCCATACAGTTATTTCCTTTCCTCGTTGACAAGTGTGCCACTGAGACCATAGGAAAATGATACAAGGCAACAAGGGCTAACAAGCGGGGTACGTTCTTCTTGAAGCGCAAGAGAAGCGCCAGCATGACAGCCTCGAAAAACTGGTGAACTTTGGGAACTTCCCGCGATAAGGCACACCATACATTGAATAACGTCAGAGGCGTTCTGCCCGGTGACGACATGACAGGCATTATAGGCCTACTGCGCTCTTTGGCGGCGCCACCGCTCTCCGACCGCGCAGCGCCACAGCGGCCAGAAGGAGCATTAAATGCTCACACCCGGCGCGCGCAACTCTCTGAGCCCTTGCGTTCGCTTTTCGGCGCGTAGGTCAAGTTACATCACAAAGCGAGCAACGTTTGCTGTTCCTCGACTACAGGCAGATCACCAATGCTGACGGAGATTTCAGAAAGAACAGTTTGGCACGTCGGGGCGAATTACACGCCGCTGTAGAGGACTCCGCAGTGCCTTCGATAGACACGCCAGAAATTGATCAGTGCGTTGCAGAAATCAACGTGGATTGAAATGCGCGTTTAGAAACGCGTATAAGCTTGGTGTGAATTTCTACTGCATGCCCGTACTGTGAATCTTCCATATATAAAGTTAATCTACGGCAACATGGGGCGCTCACAAGTTTCATGGTCGATGTGCACTACCGGAAAACTGCTGGTTGCTTTTGCTTATTTGGCGTATTGGCAGCCCTGGAAATACAAAAACTCAAACGATGAGACCTCACGAAACAATGACATTTCCGTTTCATAGCTTCTGGTATATTGTAACGAAGATGCCAAGAGGTCCAACGAGAAAAGGCCAGAACCTTCTTTAATGGCAGCGAACTGTTCCGAAAACGCCACGTGCGCCCGAGCGTTCTTCATCGTCATCTCCCTGGCGATCGGTGCCCATAGTGGGTAGGCAGCTTACTGCGTGTCATTACTCCCCCGTGAAAAGCGACCGTCCCGGTCGCTGGTTGAGCTGGGAGAGAAAGAAAAGGAAGAGGGCGGAGAAAGTTCTTCACGCGTTCAGTTACTGCGGACGTAGTACGGCTTCATCCGTACTACGTGAACAGTCTCTGGACGTGGGCGCCGTCGGCTCGAGCTCAAGGTAGTACCCTCAGCAACGACCTCATAGTTTACGTCGCTAAGTCGTTGGACGATCCTGTACGGTCCGAAGTATCGGCGCAATAATTTCTCCGATAGGCCCTGACGACGGACAGGCGTCCACACCCACACAGTGTCGCCGGGCTCGTATTGGATGTGCCTTCTTCCACTGTTATAACGGCGGGCGTCGACACTCTGCTGATCGCGGATGCGGTTGCGAGCAAGCTGTCGGGCTTCTTCAGCTTCTGTACGATGTCTTCGGCGGTGTCGCTTCTCGTTGTTCCGTTGTCGACAGGCAGCATGGCATCTAAAGGCGTTGTAACGTGGCGTCCATAAACGAGCTCAAACGGGGTGAATAGCGTGGTTTCCTGCACCGCCGTATTGTAGGCAAACGTCACATATGGGAGAATTTGGTCCCAGGTCTTGATTGATTGATTGATTTGTGGGGTTTAACGTCCCAAAACCAGCTCTGATTATGAGAGACGCCGTAGTGGAGGTCTCCGGAAGTTTCGACCAACCTGGGGTTCTTTAACGTGCACTGACATCGCACAGCACACGGGCCTCAACATTTCGCCTTCATTGAAATGCAGCCGCCGCGGACGGGATTTGATCCCGCGACCTTCGGATCAGCAGCCGAGTACCATAGCCACTAGACCACCGTGGCGGGGCGTCCCAGGTCTTGTGCTGGATGTCAACGTACATTGAGAGCATGTCGGCCAAAGTTCTATTGAGGCGTTCCGTTAATCCATTAGCTTGTGGATGGTAGGCCGTAGTTTTCCGATGGTTCGTGTGGGTTTTAGCGTGACGATTTCCCGGATAATTCAGCAGTAAACGCTGTCCCTCTGTCGGTTATTAAGACGGAAGGGGCCCCATGACGTAGGGCGATGTCATGCACAACACAACGTGGCGACTTCTGTAGCGGTTGAACGAAAACAGGTTTGGTTTCCGCATACCGTGTCAGGTAGTCGGTGCGACGACCTATCCATTTGTTTCCTGTGCACGATGTGGGGAAAGGACCAAGGAGATCCATTCCCACCTGCCGGAATGGTCTACGCGGAAAGGTCTGCCGTAAAGGTAAGGCCGGAACTGGCGATAGCCCATACCACCCGCCAAGCACTCCTTTTCCGTCGTGGAGTAGTTGACCTCGGCCCTTCGTAAGACTGCGGCTCGCGTAAGCTATACCCGTTCGGTGTCGTCTTGCCACTGGACGAGGACAGCGCCGATGCCCCCGTTGCTAGCGTCGGTGTGGATTTCCGTGTCTGTCTCGTCGTCGAAATGTGCCAGCAAAGGGGCTCTTTGTAGGCGGTTTAGTAACTCTGTGAAATGCTTCCTGTTGCGCTTCGGACCACTCGAAGGGTGTATCTTGGCGTGTTAGTCGCGTTAATGGTTCAGCGATCCTTGAGAACCCTTCGACGAAACGACGGTAGTATGCGCAGAGACGCAAGAACCGCTGAACTGCCTCTTGTCTGTGGACGTGGAAACTCCGCGACGGCAGCTAGTTTTTCGGGGTCGGTTGAACACCATGCGAGCTGACCACGTGGCCGAGAACTTTAACTCCCGAAAGCCAATGTAGCATTTTTCAGGCTTGATAGTTAAATTGCTTTCCTGATAGCAATGAGGACCTGCTTGAGCCGTTCTAGATGTTCATCAAACGTACTTGAAAACATGACGACATCATCTAAATAGACCAAGCACGTCTGCCATTTAAGTCCGGCGAGAACTGTGTCCATCATCCGCTGAACGTTGCTGGTGCCGAACACAGCCGAACGGGAGCACTTTAAATTCATAAATCCATCGGGAGTCACGAACGCCGTTTTTTCTCGGTCACGCATCTACTTCTATCTGCCAGTTTACCCTGACTTGAGGTCCAATGACGTGAAAATTGGGCGCGCCGTAAACGGTCCAAGGCGTCATCGATCCTCGGCAGGGGGTAGACGTCGGTTTTGGTGACACGTTAAGCCGCCGGGTAGTCTACAGAAAACACGTAGTGTGTTGTCCTTCTTTTTAAACTAAACGACGGCGCGACGCCCATGGACTCATGGAGGGCTGAATGACGTCGTCCTGTAGCATTTCTTCTACTGGCGTTTTATCAATTTCTCTCTCTGTGGACCGAAACGCGGTACGGATGTGGCGAACAGGGCGCGCTGACTCGTCTGTGAAGATCCGATGCTTGGACACGGCAAGTGCGCCGAACCTTTGACTCAGTAGCGAAGCAGTACAGAGAAGTCATGATAAGGTCTAGCAGTTGCTGTTTCTGTGGTTGCTGTAAGCTGTGTTATCTGAATACGACTGCTCAGGTAACTTCTTGGGACGCACCGTGTGAAACAGTTCCTAGTGAGGCGAGATCAGTGATGTCAGCAATTTCTGGAGGAAGGCGAAAGCTGTGCCTTGCGGTACGTGCTGATATTCATTACCAAAATTTGTCAGCAGCACCAGTGAACGTCGGTTCTGGAGCTGAACGAGGCCTCGTGCAATACAAGGTTCCGCTCCAACAGTAACGGGATGTTTGCCTCAGCGATGCCTCGCAGCCGTCGAATGCGTCGCACATACCAAGGTCAGCAGGCTGCTTCTTGGCGGTACTGTTACGTTGTCTGCGGCTATTCGCAGGGCGTTTTCTGCGTTATGTCGGCGCCAGGGTCATTTGCTATAGCTTTCGCGTAGAGAAGGTGACGCTGATGTTTTCCAGATTTTTATGGCTCCGTTCGACTGCAAAAAGACCATCCCTAGAATCAAGTCCCTCGAACAACTGGGCAGCACAATGAAGGACCGACGTATGTAAATCCTCGAATGTTTACCGAGCCGTGCCTCTGCCTACAGGAATCAGTAAATGACCTCCAGCGGTGCGGATCTGCGACCCTGTCCATTCTGGACAAACTTTCTTCAACTTTGATGCAAGCTCCCCGCTCATGACCGAGCTGTCGCACCAGTATCGATTAACGCTGTAACTTCTTCGCCGTCTATCGTAACCAGTATATCCGACGTCACGACTTGCCTTTGAACACCCGAGTGTGCCTGGACGGTAGCTGCTGTCGTCGTTGTCGTTGTAATGGAGGATGTTCGATGCAGTCGGCGTCAGCGCCTCACCTCCGGAGGTCGCTGGACTCAGTTTTCCGTGTTCGCAAGGCTGGGTGAACGACGTCGGCGAGCGTCACGAGGAGACACGGGGCTTGGCGATCGGTATCTAGCAGGCGACGAGAGCGGGTTCGTGCCTTCGATGCTCCGATGAATAATCTCGGCCCGCGATGAAGTTCTCTATCTCTGCTGTTCGCTCACCAGGCCTCGGGCGGGGTGCATTTGGCGGAAACCCACGAAGGCCTACGCGTCGATAGGACACATCCTGTAGACGTGGCCAGCCTCTCCGCAGTGGAAGCACAGAGGCCTGTAATCAGGGGCCCGCCAGATGTCGCACTCCTGGGCCTTGATCATCGACGAACTGCGGACTGCGACGCCTGAATACTGCTCGGTGTATCCGGGTGCGCGACGTTTGAGGCGACGTACAGCGACGGTCGCTGTATGCTTCCGCGTAACTCATCCGAGCTTGTTCCGGCGGTTGCGGTGCCTCGTAGCGTTGAGGTACTTCGTAGCGTTGAGGTACCTCGTAGCGTTGAGGTATCTTGGAGCGATTAGGTACCTCGCAGCCTGGAACTTGAACTTTGCCGAATTTCATCGCGCACAATCTCCGCCACAGATATTCGCGGAGTCGGCGCATCAGTTGACCGCATTTTCTGCAGCTCTTCTCTGATCAACCACGGATCAATTCACGCAAGTCCTCGATGTTAGTGCACGCAGGAGTCCCATGCGAAAGTTCCAGCACGCTACGGTTGTACTGCCTGGTACGTTCTCGAAGGGCCCTTTCCATTGCTGTCACTTCAGTGAGGAAGTCCGTAAGTGTTGCCGGTGGATTTCGTACAAGACCTGCGAATATTTCTTGCTTAACTCCTCGCATGAGATGTCTGACCTTCTTTTTGTTCGTCATTGATGCATCCGCACGTCTGAAGAGGCGAGCCATGTCTTCAGTATACGTCATGACACTCTCGTTCGGCGCTTGAAATCTAGACTGTATCGCCAGCTCCGCTCGCTCCTTGGCGTCGGCGTTAGAGTACGCGGCGATCAGTTGGCGTCGAAATCGTCCCATGTAGTCAGTGTCGCTTCGTGATTGTGAAACCACGTCCTCGCAGAGTCTTGAAGCGCGAAGTACACTCGCCGCAACTTGCCGTCTTCGTTCCATCCGTCGCACGCGGCGACCCGGTCGAAATGGTCCAGCCAATCGTCAACGTCTTCAGTAGGATCACCATGGAAGGCAGTCGGGGTCTGTGGCTGGTTGACAATGTACTGCTGGACGGAGCAACACCGGCAGCAGGGGTCTGCGAGTTCAGGTTCATCATCCGGGAACGATCAGCCAACGGACCGTGCTCAGGTTGAAGCCCTTGTAGACGACGGCTAGTGCGTACGTGTACAGGAGTGACCTCACCGGGACTACTCACAGGAGTCGAGTCAGGAGTACGCTGCGTCTCCGGCGATGCTATCATTTACCCAGCACCTCCACCAGAAAATGTAACGAAGATGCCAAGAGGTCCAACGAGAAAAGGCCAGAACCTTCTTTAATGGCGGCGAACCGTTCCGAAAACACCACGTGCGCCCGAGCGTTCTTCGTCGTCATCTCCCTGGCGATCGGTGCCCATAGTGGGTAGGCAGCTTACTGCGTGTTCAACATAATGATTACTGGCTGTATGACTCGTATATCCCATTTGTAATTTCAGGAAAACTGATAAATTCCACCCTCGGCAGCCTCGCGATCGTGTTCTGAAGGCTGTTGTGAATCCACATACGCAACAGCGCGGGACGTAGGATTTACCCGCCGCGTAAGCACGCTCGTAAACTCTCAGGTGCGGCTGGGGGAACTCGCATTTTTTTCCGGTGGCCGCCGCTGGACTCCACGGTGGCGCTGCGCGTACGATTCGAAACATCAGCGCACGAGGCCTGTTGACGCAAAACTCCTGTGGCGTTTGAAAGAACGAAACTCCATAGACCTGCGGCATGTCAAAAAAAAGACAGACGAGACACACGGAAATTTCAACCAAGCACTAACACTAACGTTTGCCTGAATCATCCTTCCCGAATCCGTCGAAGCAGGCAACATTAAGCTCCAGACTCAGACGATCCGTGCCTAATCATCGACGTTGCATAAACTGTCGAAAGTTTGGTCACGGGTCCCAAGGTGCCTAGGCAAGCAACAGACGCGCGCTAAATGAGA
>CM023488.1:35960379-35987950 GCA_013339685.2 Hyalomma asiaticum | reverse complement strand
CATTCACGAATAGCCCTCGCTCTGCGATATGGTAATTAATGATCTGGATAGTTTAGATATAAAGTGATCGTTACCCAATAGGCTCGCTTCCTGACTTGAGCGCCGGACTCCACTGTCGAAGTGTCTTTCTGCGAGAGCTTTTGGGAAGTTTTTTATCATTTCAGCTGCTTATTTTAATGCTCAGTTTAACGGTTCACAACATTTTGCTCGCATGCCTCAGCACCTGCTTTAAAGAAGGTTGAACTTAGGGTTGTTTCGCTGTGGAAAAATCGTTCATTTTTTGTACGTTCAAAAAGGTAAACTCAATGTGCTCAAACACCCATGCTATGGGTAACAGAGTGAGCGACCAAAATCACCGTCGCTGAAACGATTGGTTGCATGAAGACACCCTATTCTAGCGACACCCGTGGCGACCAATTTGCATCTTTGCTGGCCTGATGATGGCTAATAGGTAGCGAAAGTTACGCGGTGCCCGCGGTTAATTATGGAAAGAAGTTTTGTTCTACAAAGGTACACAATATATTTCTGAAGCAAGGTAGCTTACTTCATAAATACATTGCTGGTATCGCGTTTGCTCCTTCTCTGTCGTGTGTGTAAGCACTGTTTTCGCCATGAAATATTTGTGAAGGTTGTGCGTGAACTCGTCTACATCAGGCGTGTACGAACACTGCCTCAGTTCCTCCTTTTACGAGCACGGGACGACAATCCCTAGCACGTGTCCGATGCCTAAATAGTTCAGGCTTTGTTACTGGCTAGCTCTGCTAGTAGCGCATGACACTTCCGGGCAAAGGGCGACGGTTTCTGGAATTGGACAGGCGAGCGTTATAGGGCGATTGTGACTGCGCGACACTTCATACAGACGGCCTGTTTTGACGCGTTACTCGTCACTACCGCGTCAATTTTCGCGAATATGGTTTTACGCTTAAGGGTACACGCCCAAAAATACATAAAAATGATCGCGTAGTTGTAGGCTCGAATACCCACAGGAAATCGCACATTGGAACTTATTCTTAGGAATGGAAGGATGAAAATAATAAAAAATTTGTGGCTGACCTTTCCGTTATAGTAACCGGATGAAAGTCACGCGAAATTTATTCGTAACGTCGTTTGTCTTATTCTTGATGTAAAGGCACATAAATACCTTCTCAAGTTACCGTCTGAGAGCAACCGCTATTGAGAACGCTTTTGAAGAGTACTGGTAGGAAAAATCATTGATGCCCGTGGGACTTTCGTGATTGAGATGCCGGGTATGTTGACGTTGAACCGGTGTTCCTCGTTCTCTATATGCAGTGATACTTTAAAAAGCTAGCATTCAGTGATAAAGCCTCCAGTGCGTCCCTTTCACGTAGTTCACAGTATGTTTCCCTAACAAAGAACAAAAACCGAAGTATAAAAAGCCACTCACACGGGACAGTGAGACACTGTAGCACGGCCTTACTTTCTTCTCTCTGCGACGACAAGCCTAAGCTTGGTCAGCCGTAAGGTGCCTGAAGAGAGATGCGAGTCAACAGACGCAAGGCGAGGTTCTTCTTCTTCTTCTGCTTGCTGGAATGGTACATACCAGTGCACGGGTAAAGATTGGGGATTACCCAGTGGGGATTGGGGATTACCATAACCAGTGCACGGGAATGAGGATTAGCCAAGACAGAATAAACTTTTAAAGATTTCTTCCTGTAGGGAGTTTTATAAAGTATAATAGTATATCTGATCAAATTAACACGACATTCTTTAGTTCCTACTAAAATTTTATGAGTGCAGGTAAACACCCCCTGGGATGTATCCTAAATAGGCACTCTAAACGAAAGAATAATAGTTTCCGTAAGCTGATAGGCTACATTTGAAGTAGGTGTTTGAGTATACCATTACGCAGATATTTTGAAGCCCGGAGTTGATAAAATAGTATTGAATCGCTCTACTCACATTACAGAAAGGAATGGTGGCGAACCTGCCAAGACTGATCAGTGCAAAAAAAAAAAAACAAGACAAAAGAAACAACAATACAAAGGGGGGGGGGAACACGGCAACGCAATTTTGTTGCCAACCTCGATCATAGATTGTGCTGCACAATTCTCTACGCCAAGAGGATACAGAAATGTGTGTAGTCTAGAGAAGCCGTTTATAGTGGCTCTGACAATATTTTTTGAAACTGCTAACGTGTGCAATTAACCGCCGTTAGCTGTGCTGTGGGGGTCGCGGTTTTGTTGTTATTCTTGCTTCCAGAAAGCCCACAAGCGCTTTCATTGCCTTCTGAATCGTTGGTCGGTGAGGACGGTATTCCGAGATTGTCTGTTCACTAAGTGGACGATCGTCGAGCTTTTTGAAGGACTCGGTCATAGGCAGTCTATTTTCCTCAAATTGTGGGGCGCCTATGTCATTATATAGGACTGTCCTGTAGGCATTCCCCCTCTGTCCTTCTCTTTACTTTTCTTCCCCTTTGCCATCCCCCGGTGTAGGGCACGAAACCGGACTCCTGACTGGTTAACATCCCTGCCTTCCCTTCCCTATTCTTTCTCTCTTGCTTCCAGAAGAAGACACTCCTACCCGCTACGGCAGATTAGCCTGAGGCCGGCAGTTGAAATGAAGGATATTTTAGACATGGAAGGGAAGAAAGAAGGGCATACATCCGAATTGTATTATGTTATAGAATACAGGTTGTTTTAAGAAATATGGCCATCTCAGCAGCTTTTAAGCGAAATACACTTATTAGGATACAGGATAACGAAATCGGTGTTTCGTCCGAACTACGGTTAGTTGTTTCTACATAAGTAACTAGGTGTACTCATTGTGTCAACCGGAAATTCGCACAGGGCCATGCCGACATTCCTGGTGTTGCAGTTTGAAAAAAAGAAGCGCCAAAAGAACGTGAATTCTGGGTATCTAGCTGGATTCCAACATTTCTGAATACACCATTCTGAATACACTTCGAATACCTTCTGCTTAACTATGAGTCGGCGACAGGTTAGTAACATATACCTAATTGGATTCAGCCCCTCACAATGCTGCATACACAGGGTAATGCCCGACCAGGCTTGTACAAATAATAACTAGGCGATGTAATACGGCTACAAAATTTTGCTATGCATGCGTCAAGTTTACTTGAGAGACACTATTTCTAATCCGACGGAAGTTGTAATGACTGTATTCTGCCGTCAGTATTATAAAATTTCTGATATAGAGAAAACGTTTTGGACATAGCCGGTGTGATATGAGCTGCAATTGGCAGAACTGGCTAAACGGCCCTTCAAGGAACTTCAAGGAGCAAATGCACGAGCCGACGGAGGAAGGACGTCGTTCCTAGTTTACACATCCTTTCATCAGCGGTCACCAGCTTTATGCATATACAGAAGCAATGGTGCTGATAATGGAACACAAGGATTCCGTACACGACGCCAGCTCCAAATTACGTGGTACGTGCAATGGTACGCGTCAACTAGTTTGATGGCATTGTGTTAAGGAATCAAAAACATTGGTCGGATGTTATTTAGTTATCTTCAGCTTTTGGCTGTTCCGTGTGCTGTAGACGTTGATAACGAGACATCAGTGACAGTGATATGCTATGCGCCCACCATTTTGATGGTATTTGTGCGAAAGAATTAGGAACATTGGTCGCATCTTATTTAGTTATCTTTCCTTCGCCTTTTGCTATTTCGTCTGCTATAGACGTTGATAACGAGACATCAGCAACAGTGATATGTTATGCGCCAACGAGTTTGATAGCATTTGTGCCAAGGATTCAGGAACATTGGTCGCATGTTCTTCGACTGTGTTTTGATCAGCCTTTGCTATTGCGTGTGCTGTGGACGTTGACAACGAGACATCAGCAACAGTGATATATTATGCGCCAATCAGTCTGATAGCATTTGTGCCAATGATTCAAAAACATTAGTCGATATTGTTCAATGATCTTTTCATCATCCTTTGCCATTGCGTCTGTTGAAGACGTTGATAACGAGACATCAGTGGCAGTGACACAGATGAAACCAATTCAGGTTATAAATCTTCTCGGAGTTTCGTCATTTCTGAGAGTACTCGAAATCAGAAAGTGTCAGCACATCTGACTCTCCTCGCGCCCTCGTGCAACCCCTTCTTAGCATGCGGACCAGGCGGAATGATAGGTTCTAAAATGATGATTCGGAAGGTATGGACATGGAAATGCTAAGCTGTTTAAAGCACACTTGAGCTCTTTCAAATGTGTCCGCGCAATCGCTTGAGTTCTAGAAGGAAACTGAAAGATTTCCTTAAATATTATCTTTTAGGTCAAGCAGCTTCTGGTATTGTTATAGTGTCACAAAAGGCTCTCTCAAAATTTGTTAGGGAATTTTAGCGCCAGCATGGTAGCAGCTATATATTTCTCCAAATAAAGATCGGATGAATAACATGGTTCTCCAAGATAGTTCCTGATAATTAGGAATTATTTCTTTCAGATATTCCTTACAGGGATAGTGGTCTTGCCGATCTAGTACTAACGAAATTCAGCAATAAAACCAACATATCTTATTATTGTATCTCTAATAACTGTAAAATTTTCGGATTAGCCTTAACTCTACCAGACTTCTTTCTCTATCGTTAGCATACACTTTATTTCATGTATGCAGCGTATGAGGTACCTTGATGCGAGGAATGGGCATACATACTCAGAAAACTATTCCGGGATACAGATATAAAATACGCGTGTTGGCAGCCTAAAATACAGGTATGGGATACTTCGGAGATATTTCTGAAAAAAGACAGGAAGGTGTTCGGAATAGGCATACAGGAATGGAGATAAAAGAATAGAGATTCTGCAATGCAGTTTTCCCTTATGTGGTGGTTGCTGATTCTCCGCAAAGAGCTATATCCAAATGCAGAAAAATTTTGCCATAAACGTTGCGACAAATTAAGATGTGCGTTTCAGGCTTACCACGCAAAATGTTAACGAACACAGGTGAACTAAGTAGTGGGTATAAGCTCATCGAAACAGAAGATATATTTTGCTTGGAAAGCTGCTGCTTTAACTGCGCTTAAGCAATAGCAACTTTTCAAGCAGGCGGTCTTGTTTTTTGAATAGGTGCTTCGGCTTCAACGCAAGACTCACCAATGAAAGCAGTTTCTACCGCGGCGTGCGGGCACAAGTTCGGGTTCTAAAGAATAAGTAGCGCATTAATGGCCAGAAAGTCCCGCAGCATAGCAATGCCTCTTCTTCGGTCATCCAGGTACCGAAATACTCACGCTCTCGAATGATCAGTTATGACCGCTCAAAATACGAAGTGCGTTATCTCTACTTTGAAACTCATAACCACCGGCTAGGTGCTTCTGCTTGGTTAAGCGCAAAAATCTTCCTTTTTGCTTTGAAACACGTGAGCTCATCTCCGACAAGAAGTAAATAAGCCCTGTACGGCACAGTGGCGTGATACAACCGATACATTGTAAAGGTATTTCACTAATGAGATACAAATGCAGTTTTCGAAGGTCTCTCGATAGAGACATGGAGATACTCAAAAGTATCTCTAAGATGCCATCCTGATATTGCCCAGCTCTGCTCATGCCAAGTTAACTTCTACCAGAATAGGCATCTTGATGACAATGTATTTAGATAATCACGTGTCTCGGGGTTTCGTAATATATTTAAGTGCAAGGCGCTTGTGGAAATGGACACTTATAGTGATCCGTCTTGTTTAGGTTAACGGGTTGCGGAATTATTGGCATTACATATAGATCGGTTGTAGATCTATCTATCTATCTATCTATCTATCTATCTATCTATCTATCTATCTATCTATCTATCTATCTATCTATCTATCTATCTATCTATCTATCTATCTATCTATCTATCTATCTTCACATGTTAATGAATGAAAGACAATGCCTTAAATTTGTGATGGCTTACGCAAAGTTTTTCTGCGTGTCCATTGATTACTATTTGTTAGAACGTGGCTACCCATGTACGGCGTTTCCATGCTTCTTCCTCAGGAGCCATCAGAGTCTGGTAACAAGTAAGGGAGTGAATGTCCGTGAAATTCAAGGGAATTATTCTTTACTGATTGCGGTAGAGGAACTGAAGAAAGAAATGTGTTAAATAAATATGTCATATCGAGTGCTTTTGAGAACAGACACTTGGTAACTTGAGCAACTCTATGCAGAAGGAAAAATCTCTCTGTGAATCTTCCCTTTTTGGGAAGAGAGAAGTGTTCAGCTTCGCGTTAAGTCCCGACGCAGTATGCATACAGCTTTATTCATATCAATCTGCGTTGTTACAGGTCTTCCCGGCCCCTTATTGTCTTGTTTCTACAAAAGATTCAGGAAAGCGACACAGGGGTCGTTTAGTCGCTGTTTATCTGCTTGATGGCGAGCTGCCGCCTTGAGCAACTTCTGCTGGATCAGAACACTGTGTTTCGTTGTATTGGTAATAGATATGTTCATTATTGCAGAGGAGATCATACAAAAAGTAGCAGCAACGGGGCACAGTGCTTTTCATAAGTTGTTCCTCACTAACCCACAGTTCGCATCCTGGAAAGAGAAATATGGCGAGGAACATGGTTAAGGTTTCACGTAAGCTGTGTAACTGAAAGGAAGCTCGGGTCACAGAGCAACAAACTTTGGTTATGCCAACCTCATTTTGAAGAATTCAGAATGATGTTAAAACACATTGCGATTTAAAAAGCAACTGTTATGCCCGTTCATGAACCATTCGTACTTTTATTGTTGAAGAATTTCGTTACAAAGCAATGGCGCTAGCTTATTTCCTTTCGAAGACATCTGCGTAACAGTAATTTATAAGCCATGAAACTCTAACCGGCGCCTAAAAAAATTAGTTTGGTGTGCATGGCGAGATTGTTGTGCACTTACTGATAATGCCGGCTAGTGTCAATGTTTGAATAACTTTAAGTGAACGCTTTGGTGTAGTTAAATTTCACCCGTTTAGTTATCCTTCTCACTCGCAGATGTGAAGCGCAGGTTGCGCTGGCGTGAAAATTATAAGCAAGTATCTTTATACAAGCTTTTTAAAGCTTCTCTGTCTTTCTTGTAATTGTCGCAGTCACCTATGGTAATACAGAGCTCTGTCCATATACTAGTTGTTACATCGTGCTCACTACTATCGACATAATTCACTTAATTCTTTGGCGAGAGATATTGTTTCTTACGTCGGCTTTCTTACAGGTTTGTAATAGGTTCAAATTTCAGACAAAATTCCCCCCCCCCCCCCTTTGCCAGTGCACGTTACGAAAATTAGTAGTTTCCAGGAAACACATTATAAGCCATCATGAAATGACCTAATTATCGCGGGAGATGGGCTAAGTAAGAGTCTCTTGCCTCCAAGATCCCTCTCGAGTATTGAAGAATTCAAGCATAAGCGGAGTAAAAAATGTACGGCGCTTCCGCAAGGTTGCACAAGACCAAATCACAGCGAAGCTGGCCGATCGTCGTCATCGTCATCATCGACATCATCACAATTATTAGCAGCAGGATAGCCATCATCATCATTGTTCCACCTCCATCTTCCACATCGTTATGTTTCATAAGTATCATCTTCATAATCTTCTTCGTGTCTGCCTTCTTCTAAGTCTTCATCTTCTTTCGCACGGGTGAGACACAAAAGTGGCGAAGAGGAGATGGCAAGGTAGAAAGTTTTCGTGCAAGAGCTACATCCGTAAATAGCATTTGTGGCTTTCAGTTTCGTTTTCCATTGAACGAGGTACCGCTGCCGCCGGTTCGTGCATGTACAGCGCCCATGTATTATTTCGCTACTACGGTAACTTCGGCAACCGCAAGCTTCGAAGCACATCCGCGAGGTGTGGCCGAAGTGTGGCATTGGATGTGACGGCATCCCGTGACGCCGTACAGTACAAAGTACACTGCGGTCGCTGCGCAAAGTATTAATTCTCAGCACACATGTTGGAAGGGGAAAAAAAAAAGCTGGAAGAGGGCGTCAGGAAACCACATGACACTCGCGAAGCCCAGTCATGGAAATTTTAGAGGAGAGATTGATAGGAAATGGGTTACCGAGCCTAACCAACCTCGAGCGCTCAGGCCATGGAGTTAAAGAATACAGTTGGTTCTTGTTTGATACACACCGGTATAAAGCGCATGTGAAACCGGTCTTCGCGAAGATGCGGAATGCGTAGGTGGCAGGCAGTCTGGCAAATTGAGAGGCGAGAGATGGGTTGTGTACTTTGGACATGCCAACCCACTGCATATAGACATCAGCAGTATCTCGACACATCACATGAATCCCCGACGGTTGCACAGGCGCGAAGGCAATCGAAAGACTCACATTTCTCCGGAGACACTGCATTGCATGGGCCAGAGCCTTTCGTGAACATTCCATAAACCAGAAGCGTCTGCGAACCGTGAAACTTTGCAAGCGAAACCTGTTGTCGTCGTAATTGTATTATCTTTGTAGTATTATAGTATTTTCGTTTTTGAGTAGCCCTTTTGTTTTCCATTCTTGATCACGCCAATATTTTGATATGCTGCGGCAACTATGCCTTCTTTGTTTCATAGGCACGCGCTTGTGCTTAAGTGTTATTTCATCCACATTGATTCCTTGTTGTCACGGACACTGTTATGCTTTGCATTCTTAATGAACTGTTTTTTGTCCTTTTATAGTGCAATGTTTAGTATTGGTTTCCTTCATTGTATTCATGTAACCCCCGAGTTCTTGTTTTTGAAGTATGTTGTATTCAAAATGTAACCGACTCCCCTCTGTAAGGCCCTCGTGCTCTGAGGGCGCCGAAATAACTAACTAACTAACTAACTAACTAACTAACTAACTAACTAACTAACTAACTAACTAACTAACTAACTAACTAACTAAATAAATAAATAAATCAACGGGCTGTCCGCGCATCGCTTTGCGAAGAGAGAGCCCACTCGAGAGTATGGCGCATCACTTGCTTGTCAGTGGCCGTCTTAGCGTTTCTGGAGCACAGCGCGTCGCAACATAACTGGCCACACAAGAAATATTTTGTAGCGGTCGTGCTTGTACTTTGCCCAAGCCACGCGCCGGCAGGATGCCGCCACACCACTGGCTTATCTCCGCTGCGATCAAGGCGTTGAGACTAACGAAGCGCTAATTGTCGGCGCGCATTATCACGATCGAAGGTACTTCGACCAATCGCACCTAGATGGTGGCCTGACCACTGCGAACCAAGTGTACAGTGGAAGGGAGCCGATGTTAATTTAGGATTAACATTGCTTGATTAACGCATTTCTTTTTAATCGTATATTACTCAGTTGCAAGTTGTAAAGAGGTGCAGTAAAGAGGGCAATGGGTATTTTCTCTGCTTCTTTATTGAAAGTTCTCGACACTACTGTCAGATTAGGCTCGTGCTGCTCGCAGCTCCCTAGAAACGCTTGTACAGGGTCGTGCTACTTGGGCTCGATCCTGTCGCCACATCCCGCAGCCCTGTTAGAGATGTGGCCGAGACTCTAAAGGTAGCCCATGGTTACTGAGGTATCTATGTTGTGAAACAGACATAGGCTACTACGCACACTGCCCTGCACACGACATGACTGAAACGCAAACTCAGAATAAGCACCTCCATTTAATGTCGCTGCCTCCTTGGCGCTTGACAAGTCGATTGACTCAGGCACGTGCTCAGGCACAGTTTAGGAGCGTCATACAAACAGATGATGAATTATATGCTGCCCCGCCACGGTGGTCTAGTGGTTATGGCCCTCGGCTGCTGATCCCAAGGTCGCGGGATCAGATCCCGGCCGCGGAGTCTGCATTTCGACGCAGGCGAAATGCTGAGGCTCGTGTGCTGTGCGATGTCAGTGCACGCGTAAGAACCCAAGGTGGTCGAAATTTCCGGAGACCTCCACTACGGCGTCTCTCAGAATCAGAGCTGGTTTTGGGACGTTAAATCACACAAATCATCAATCATCATTATATGCGGCACAAAGATGAACTATATTGAGATCATATCATCAATGGAACCCTCTCTCCAACACGTACCCTACACGTTCAAAGTTGTTTTAGAGCTTTGCTATGCTATGTTAATAAAGCAGAAATCTTGTTACGTACCATTGCCACTATCTTGAGATGCCACGCTCATAAGTGTGCAGCTTCCATTGCTGGTAAAGATGACCGTATCATTGACGAATGAACAATCTGCAAAGAGGTCAGCAACGAAGCTAACTAGAGATACATTGCGAGTTACGATGACCTTACATAATTTTGGCTATGATATGGAGAATGGAATAGGAATGCTTATATATAGCGCCTCTCCTTTACTTCTCTGTCACAGTGGCAAGAGGTTATGGAGCTTGACTGCACCAACACGAAGAAGGAGCGTTCGATCCCCACAGCGGCAGCCATATTTTCAATGGAGGCCAAATTGCTAAAAGCCCTTGTACTGTGAATTTTCCGTGCGTGTTAAGGAACCTGAGACGGTCGAAATTTCTGGAGTCCTCCCCTACGGGGCATCTCATAATCATAACGTGCTTTTGGTAGGTAATGCAGCAGCTGTCATAATGTACTCGTCTACTTTTGGATCTGTTTTATTCGGGATGTTTATACATGTACATCATTCACACTCAAGGGAAGAGTGCGCTTTTTTCAACTCTGTGAAAAGTCTGCTGAACTAGAATTGGGCTTGTGTCACGTGTCTCTGACACGTCAAGGGTGCCTGCTGCTCGTCTCGCAATGCTTCAGGTTCTACATTATCATCTTGCAAGATGCACTTTGCAAGGCATTTGCAAGACATACAGGCCCTCAATGAAGAATCACCGGTGTTGTCATTTACGTAGATATTCTTAACGGTATATCTGAGAATTTATGCCTTTTCACTGCATTATCAGATGCGAACCGTGATTTCGTTTCATGTTGTCTCGTGAGACGCATAGGCACACATACACTGCTGAGATGAGCGCATATACACCGCACGTGATGGGGTATATCATTCCCATGTCCGCAAGATTGCCGCTTCATGGCGTTGTTGCCCCACCTAAACCATGTGTGCAGATTTTCCATACATTTGCATAGTTTGTACAATGTTTCTGTTTTACAACTTAGGGATATATGTAACCCTCAGGGTTTCGCGGCTTCGGGGAGCACAAACCTTTAGTCTTATCAGGCACTCCGATACGGCAGTAGCTGCCCACGCTCGGTCAGGATACTCATGCGACAGTACCGGTCAGCAGACAGTTAATGGAATAAAAATTGTAGGACGCTTTAACAGTGGAGTGCTATAGCGCCATTCGGCACCATTCGCATTGCCTTCTCATTGCTTTCTTAACGTTTCTAAAGAGCACTAGAATTATTTTAGGTTCCTCGTAAGAGAATTATGTTATCTCGTACATTCCAATATATTCCAAACTATCATGTGTGTAGGTTTCAGTTAGGTCCGAGTTCATCATTGTTCTGACAGGTTTCACTTTGCTAAATTTACTTTTTTTCACTAAAATACCTTTGCCATGACAGTGGGCTTGCGTGGGCGGGGGCTCAGATCATGCATGCGACACAAGCTTTTTAGGGCAATCGCGTTAAAAGAAAGTCCTAGGGTAGCCATGTCATGTAAAACGGCTCATATTGCCCCTGAAAAATGTTTTCCCGGCAGTGCACTTGTGCTTAGAAGCAAAACCGACTCTAAAGGGATCGGTAATAATTTTGGTTTTGTAAGCTGGCTTTGCCACATATCTTGTCGTGGCACAGCCTACTCATAGGAAGCTGTCCACGGATGTCACGAGGATAATGTGGTCTTGTAGGTGGGCTTGGGCAGCACGTAGCTGTGTTGTCGACGATGTGTTGTGGTATACTCTGCAGAGTTAGTTGAACCTTGAAGGGCACGTTCAGAATCTGGCCTTTAATACCAAGCTTGCCTCCGCCATTCATCTCTTTTTGTACTGTGGATTTTGGCATCGTGGTTTTTTTTTTTTTTGCTCCTTGTTTGCTGGAAAGGAGTGGATCAAACGTTTTTTTTTTTTGTGATCCACCCTAGGAATGAAATATATATTTTTTATTTGAACATACTGCAGGCCTTTCTAGGTCCATGCAGGAGTGGGGACAAAAGTACAAAAATATACATATATTGTCAAGAACTCATTATTCAAAATCAACACACTGTATGAGATTTATGAATGATTCAGTGGTGTTACAACACACAATATCATTAGATAATCTTTTCGAACAATACTTCCTACAGCGCACCGTGTAGGTGAAAGCGAATGTATTCGTCAGCTCTTCTCTGTGATCCTACTTACACCAGCCACTTTCAAGAATAACCAGATTGCATACTTACTTTCTAGCTGGTATCCTATAGCATTTTCAAAGGTGTAGTTGTATGTTTTAGTTAGTATCGTTGTCTTGTTAACTGTACTGGAAAACAGGAAGCCGTTGAAGAAGGTTTTGAGATATCATTCACATAGATGCCCAACTAATACGACAGCATGCACTTTCAGTTTGACAGTTCACTCAAGATAAAATCACCCCTGTGTTCGACAGAATCGATATATTAACAAGCTATAAGAATGCCATTTGCAGGCGCCACCACAAAGAACAAGTCCCATCGATGGAACTTCACGTGCTATTCCCAGCTAGCGTGTCAATAAGCAGTACCCATCTTTTCAAGACCATTGAAGAAGTCTATCATATCATAACACTTCCTAAAATTCTGAAACGTAGATTTTCGACGAAGAATGTAGATTTTCTAAGGACCAAGCTGTCAGGTTCAACGGGCACCAGTAGTTGTGAGAAACATGCACACCATAATAAAACTGTAATATCTAAAATAACTAAAATTTTCCATTCAACGTTTTGAGTTGCCGCGTCCTACAGTTATTGCTAATGACGAGCTTGCAGCCACAAAGACGATATAGCCGTATCAGTTTCATAAGCGAAGAAAAAGAAACGAATTCTTTCAAGTTTTGGGGTCCACAGAAATCTGGTGTTTCTCCCTCGCGAAAGCAAAGCTCACTGCAAAAAGGGAACACCACAAGCAACAGGAGATAAGAAATTTATGGGCTGTTATAACTTACCGCGTACTTTTGAGAACCATTTCTAGCGTCATACTTGGACCTAGCGGATAAGCAGAAGTTATCGCTGGTTTCCTATGCTGAACATTAATGATTGTTTGCTAAGGCAATAGCACATCGCGCAGTTCAAATTGCTCAGCGCAATGTTTGCCGCACGTCACCAGTGGACTTCGCATTTCCACGTGATATCCGACGATGTTCGTGCGGTTAGCTTCGTTTTGGCGCGGCGAGAAAAAGACGAAATTTTCTCGCGCTGCAGGGATCTCGGAATAAGCTTTCGCTCAAAACTTCTGAAGTTTTAAAAACTGATATCCGGGCTCCTCCGCTAATTAACTGACTACCTGAATGCTAAAGAATAAATTTAATTGGCCTGCTGACGAACACGTCCTTGATACTTCGTGACATCGGCAGCTGCTTATACTTTGTTTCTGAACGTGTTTTCTTCCCCAATGGCCAGTTTCGAAGAAATTTTCAAATTGCCCGCTAAATTAAGACGTAGACTGCTCACAAGTGCGCAGGTCAAAGCAACGTTTGAACAATGTGCATGAAGCTGCACCTATGCCCACCTAACTTGCATCTGGAATATACTCGAGCGTAACAAATTATTACAATGTTGGCCTTCCGTAAGCAGAAAGCGTTACACGAAATCTTGAAAGTCTTATTCATTAAAGCGTGCAATCTGCAGTGCACAGCGAAGATTTCGTCGAAGCTTTTAGTGAGTACTTCACTTCACGCCTTTCTTGCTGAACACGATGTTCGACTCGATAGTCAGTGTCGCTTACACAAGGAAAGATGCTACCAAGTTTATTGCTGTCATGAACGTGCGTTTTAAAGCACTGCCTGCTAAAATTAATTGTGGTAAACCCTGTAAAATGCGATCTCAATTATATCCAAGAACAAAGCATGATTTTAAATTCATAGAAACTTCACAAAGTGGGGTATATGCGTTTAATGAGAACTAACATCACATGAAATGTAAGTAGTACATCACCCATGACAGAACTTTCTGAAAGCCTCGGTCGTAGAAATAGTTGTTAGCGTTACTGTAACAAGGAGGAATACCATTTTTTGATATGATGCATCATGCATCTCCAAATGGCCCAGCACTTCACTAGACATTGTTTCTTGCAGAGTACTAAGTATGCTCCGATGCACTTCACCACTTACATATTTTGCAGTGACGAACTTCTGTACGAAAACTCGGTCATGTATGTTCCATCTAAATTCGTGTATTTTCTGCTGACACAAACGGAATCATTGTTCCAGAACTCTGGCCTGCTATGGAATGTCGCCTTCAGAAGATAATATATGCCTGTATCGCTGGCCACCTGAAACAGTGGAGGTGACAATCAAACCACTCGTCAGACTCTGTGCGACTCACGGCAGACTTAAAGAACACATTTTTTTCGCTTCAATATTCCGTGAAATTTGATGGTTTTGTGTAAAAACAATAACTTCGAGGCATATTTTTCTCCCATTTATTCGGAAATAGCAGTAAAGGGGCGAGCAAGGCTTCTAGAGATCTGTCGCTTACATTTATTACCACGGAAACACCTGTAGCATCCATGGTTTTTGACCACCGCTGAAGAGACTAAACACCAATACATAATTTCACATACGGCAGACAACAGCACTTACTGAAATCGAATTAATTATTATAAAATTGGTAGGCGAGAATAATTTTGCGTAATACACCGCAACTTCAAAAAACAACATTCTTCACACGAATCCTTTCATTGAGGTGCTGAACTTATTTTATGCACAGAAATACCCTACTCCTTGCTTGCACACGCTCACATTGAAAATGTATTGACAGGGTGTTAAAACTGCCACGGTATGGAAAAACTAGTAATTGATTGATTTGTGGGATTTAACGTCCCAAAATCAGCTCTGATTATGAGAGACGCCGTAGTGGAGGTCTCCGGAAATTTCAACCACCTGGGGTTCTTTAACTTGCACTGACATCGCACAGCACACGGGCCTCAACAATTCGCCTCCATCGAAATGGAGCCGCCGCTGCCGGGATTCCATCCGGCGACCTTCGGATCAGCAGCCGAGCGCCATAACCAGTAGACCACCGTGGCGGGGCGGAAAAACCAGTACTCACCGCGTCCGCGCGTTGATATCTTCCAAGCCTTGTTTCATTTGCCCAGATTGGGTATGTTACACTGTCGCTTCCTGCAGCCGTGGTCGCTGTGCCTTGAATATTCGCGCCATCGTTTGATGGTTCTGTACCAGCAAGTTTGAATAATTGCAACGCAGCCACAAGGGCAAGGAGCGTGAATGTGAAATACATTATAGGCGCTGGATTCGCATCCCTCAAATTCACCTGCGGGTTCGCCATCCTGCATTCGACTTTTATAACGGCCTGCGGTGCGCTCTTCATCATTTACTGACAGCGGCAATTTACGTTTTGCACGTTTTTGTGCACGTGTGTCGTGACATTCAGCAGAGACGCTGCTGGCGCATCGACGTATTCTTCCGATTGCATAGCGGCAAGATTGTATAATTTTGCCGGTCGCAGTCATCTCAGGGATTTATAACGCAACTGCACAACATAAATCAATTATTAATTCAGTTATTTTACGTCCTTAAACAACAATATAATCATGAGAGACGCCGTAGTGGAGGGTTTCGAAAATTTCGACCACCTGGGGTTCTTTAACCTGCACTGACATCGCAAAAATTCAAGTGAATAGGCGATTCAGAATGGTGACTTCGAATCTAAGATACCCGTTTCTAATTGATTATTTTTGCGTACACCATTAGGGTGTGGTTATGTAGCTCACCTAGCCCTGTAACCTGAGAGCAAAGGTATTGCAGCTGCAAAGGCGTTGTTAAGCGTTGGGCAGGATCACTATTGCGCCATTAGTACAGACGACATATATATATGTTATATATGTACACTGTGAGATCATATATATATATATATATATATATATATATAAATGTGTGTGTGTGTGTCTGACGAAGTCTGACGAAGGCCGGCCCACCGGCCGAAACGTTAATAAAGCAAGAATTTTGAACGTGTGTCTGTTTTCAACCCTATATATATATATATATATATATATATATATATATATATATATATATATATATATATATATGATCCTACAGTGAGGTGGTTTTATATTCTAAGTACTTTTAGACCACATGAAAAGAGAATACGTGAATAAGAAAGTGCAGCGTGGAAACCGGAATCGTTGGGTTGGATGCATGCGAGGAGGAGCGCGCTTACGGGTGCTACCTCAGGAAAACTGGCGCTGATTATTACATCATAAAGTGCAGAATAAATGCCATGTTGTCGTTTTACCACGTGGCAAGCACCGTTGTGCTACAATATTTTACACACACAGTCAATTAGTTTCCTTCCAAAGTGTTGAACAATAACGCTTTGGGTAGTACACGCCGCAGTCTATAATGTCCATTTCGTACTGATGCGTAGAGATATTATTTTAATAAGCTTTCTCATACATTTTCAATAGCTAAACTAAGTGCTTAAACAGAACGCGATAATTAATTGACCAGAGACATTGCCTCTCGCACTTGTTTCTGCTTTGTCGTTTATGACGTAGCTCCACCGGATAAACTTTAAGCATATGTTATCGCTGTACACACGCCGCGTCATGAGCATATTTTCATTGTAGTGCTATAGAAGTGCAGCGTGCTGTCAAGGTTGTTATTACCTTGACAACGGTGAAAGGGCGGTTTTTCGGTATGTTGTGACAGTCACGCGGTTTAGATGCTGACATTCCTTTGTGTGTTCCGAAATAATTCGAATGTTTAATGCCACAAGAGAAGCGATCGAAATGCCCGCAAGAACGGCGGCATGCTCTTTAAGGTATTCGATTGTTCCCGCCGAATATGGCGGGCTTTCACGCCCTTTACAGTTTGTTATCCCTGTCTATATTTTATCCTCTTGTGCAGAGAAATGCAAAGCCTATGAACGCATCTGTCAGCCTGCGTTCCTCAAACGTCATTGTTAATGTATTCACCATCATAATATATGTTTAACATTTACGTTATGTCTGCAGTAAATTATGGGCGATGCTTTTGTGAGTCATGGCCGGAGTCATGAGCTGAGCTTCGTTGTATGGCATGATTTGCAGCGCAACACGTATTTTAAAATAGCCAAAGAGGAAGAGAAACTAAGCAAAGATGGCGCTAACAAAGAATGCGTCATTGCTTCGTCTCTATTCCTCGATCGTCGCCTATATTTCAAAAAGTGTTGCGCTAAAAAATCATGACCTATAGCAAGTACCAAGAAAAAGTCACAAGCTTCATTCACAGCGTGATGTTTTTCACCTATGGTTTTGCTGTGCCACAAAGAGCCTCGCACGCAGAATATATTAATAAAGCACCAAGGCTAGCGTGCCTCATAGGGGATGTCAATTGAAAGAAGTAGAACGGAGTGCTAAAACGTCTCGCCATGGAAACAAAGGAACAACACAGATCCATTGGGTTTTTAAAATGACAGTGGTAAATATGTGAATCCTGTACCGGCATTTCAATTTAATGCTTGGCTTTACTATGACGATAGAAAGATAACAGCAAGAAGAAATGCATTAGCAAACTTTGGTGTATACTCTAGGAATGGTAGATGAAGGTAGTGGAATTCGCAGGAAAAAATTCTACTCCATAATGAGGAAGCAAAGAAGTGGCAAGTGGACTTACAAGTACTCGAACAAAGTCGCATGGAAACTAAATACCTTTTATTTTTCCGAGGACCCGGAGTAAAGCATATGGAAATGGTAGATAAGGTAATGTACAGCGAACACAAGATTGCTCGAGTTGAGGATCGCTCTCAGCCGCAACAGACTAAGAACGTACCTATCCACTAAAAAGACCAATATATATCCCGTCAAGGTCAACAGAGATGCACTTAGGATTTCCTTTGGTCAAAACATACAACGTATTAGGACGAAGGGAATACGACGACGTGTAATGGGTGAAAGAAATCGTAGATAAACTGATTTCTGCTGTAGCAACTATTGTGGGTGGTAAAATATCAGTGCGAGATTAAGGCCACCTCAATGAAATGAACAGATAACGTAATAAAGAAGCCATAATAATAAAGGGATAATCTAAACAACTTAACGCGACGTATTTCCATTTCTTTCTATGCCTTGAGAGCGCATGAGAAGGAGCGACGGCGCATGCCTTTTTATGTTCCACAAATTCATTCCGCTGACCACAACTGCGACTCATGAAGGACCAAGCCTAGAAGATCAGTAGCAGAACCCTGTAGGTTTGAGCTGTTTTCGGTGAACGCCATTCACTCCCAGGCGGCGTTGATAGATGTAATGTCACACACTAACCGTGATGGCAGGTTTAAAAAAAAACGCAGTTACCTGCCTACGGCTTGAAATTGACCAAACAGTCTGTATTCCTTTGTCTTTGGCAAGCCTACGTGCTAGAAGGGTGCCGCCACATTGCGTTACTCAACCACCTTCTTTCGGCTCTATCGCCTTCTGTGGCGGATGCTTGCGAAAGCGAATTCTTTCAACGCGAATTGCCCTACCGGGGTGCGTATTGCCTTAACATATACGGAGCAATGCACAGGACGCGTTCTGCGCCGCCATTGGCCGCACGCGAAGCCACGTCGTCGTGAGCCGCCCGCTACGCATTTGCGGTAAATGTTTGTTTACAGCAGTCGCGCAGTGCCCGCCTCCCGTCGTCGTTCTGCAGGAACGCGGGGTGTTGCGTCCACTTCGATTGTTTTCCTTTCGCGCTGGTGGGTTTTCAAACCTACGCCAGTTAAGGGTGAACGCGTGCGCTAAGAGACGCTGGTTTGACGCTTGCTGTGTGAGTGCTAGGTGCTGCTCTTTCATCCTTTTCTTTTTCTGGCCGCTGAGAGCGTGGGGGGAGGGAAAAGAAAGAAAGACGTCGGATGCGCATATGTGTTTTTTGTTTTGGCTTTTTCTCTTTCGGGGTGAAGTAGACATATCAAGGGGGGCTACGAGCTCGGCGCTCGGGGAACTATTATGACTAACACAACTGCTCCGAAGGAGCCGTAATGTTCTTTTAAAAACGCAATCGCGTTGGTCTCAGCGGCGGGCGCGCTAGCGCCCGTCACTGACGCGCCTGGCTCTGGCCGTAGTGACACGAGCAAAATAGTGAGAGCGCCGAAGGCGCACCGCGAAGCGGCTACGTATGTCAACGGGCCCTCCAGTGACACGGGCGAACCACGGACACGCTTAAAATAGCTATAACAGGAAATGCGCCGGCAGCGATAAAATGCCGGCAACCTCCTTCCCGTGCAGGCTACTCTCTGCCGGCTGCCGGCATGTGCGACTGTAAACAAACATTTACCGGAAATGCGTAGGCGGGCTCACGTGGCCTCGCGTGCGGCCAATAGC
This sequence comes from Hyalomma asiaticum, assembly GCA_013339685.2. NCBI lineage: Eukaryota > Metazoa > Arthropoda > Arachnida > Ixodida > Ixodidae > Hyalomma > Hyalomma asiaticum. Next base: position 35,968,637 of record CM023488.1, on the reverse strand, counting down.
GGCGCAGAACGCGTCCTGTGCATTGCTCCGGATATGTTAAGGAAATACGCTACCGGGGTACATCGTTCTCACTTAAGATTTTGAATGCGGACTGTCCATCGACTCTGGCGAACTTGGCTGAAATTAGCAGGAGGATGGCCTTGAGAAAACTGACAATATAAATAAATAGATCAGAGAATGTTACTGAGATAGAGTGCTTTCTTAGGTACACTTTTGTATTAAAGAAAGATTGCTTTCTCTCTGCAAAAGACAATATTGCCTTCATTGAAGAAATTCTAGGAGCGCCTATGTGTCAGAGCTTGCTGCTCTAGAGATTTGATTCTCAGATGTACAACTTATGCCACATTGGCACGTTCTTTATTTGATTTGCTGATACTGCAGAACTTGCAGTCCATTATGGAAACAAATGTGTCACCTAGGGAGGATTAGAAAATAGTCATGGTGACCATGTCTATAGCTATCCTTTAATATGCCAGGAGCATTGAAATAATTTGTAAGGTACATGTGCATTGTAGTACTTGATCTCGTGCTATAAGGGAACAATTTTTCTTTCACCTGGTAAATCCCGCTATTTAGTTTGAACATTATAAGACAACTTTGAACTTCAAGAGAGGGCCCAAAATAAAAATGGTAACGCAAGACGATGTCAGAAGTACACGCATAAACTTAATTCTTTGTTCAGATATCAAGGTTGCCGCATCTGGCGATTTTGACAACTCGTACATGCCAGGTTACTTGAACATTACTTGAGACCCTTAGCTGAGATTTCTAAATATTTCGAGTAGTCATACATTTGAGCAGAGGGATAACTGAGCTTGCACAAAAACGTTGATGCAACTGCTGGCGCCTGGCTTACTGCCGTATTCCTAAAACTGCTACCTGGATCGTTTGCAGACGTCGTGTTAAAAATCCTCTGAAGCTTTGGTGCTGTAATCTGCGATCTCTTATGACGTAACAACTTAACACGAAAGTTTTTTACACCATGGTAGACCTGTCACGGACTGTAATGGAAGTGACGCCGTGAATTACAAAGGTATGAATGACAAAGAAAAACAAACAGAAAAATTATTTTTCACGCAGGCGCGCTGGGAATGGAACCCACAACCTCCTACTCCACGGCGGAAGGAGCAGGGCGCTCTCTTGACTGCCCTATCCACGCACATAATAAACTCGTATGACCGCTGCTAATATTCCTTTTTATCTCGCATTTCGCCGCTGTCTCGATAGGCTCGTTCGCCAGCGCGCACACGATTGAGGCCGTCCTTGCATGGCACTGTGTCGCCATCCAGGAGAGGCGATACGCACTAACGGTATTTCTCTGCCCGCTACTGCTTCGAGTGTGATGCACCGACTGAAAAAACCGCTTTTCAGCAAAGAAGTTGACGGGCAATGTCTCGCAAGTGGACATGATTCTACTGAATGCGCTGTCGCGAGGCATTGACAATCCATTGTGTCCTGCTGTTACGTGAACTGCATAAGTTATCACTAGGAGTTGGCCATGGTCGTGTTCTTTGTGTTCTTGCTCGTTGGGGTGGAGGCGACACGTCACCGGGCGTTAATGTGGGTGTATTCACGTCTAGCGGGCCCATGTCACTGAAGAACTGATAGGAATCTGCGTGTTCATCTCGATGTACAATAAATGTTCAACTGCTTCTGTGAAAACACATTATAGTGTTATACTGATTTCTATGACACAGGGATGAACATCTTTTACAAGCCAAGAGATCAATTTCCCGTGTATATTAGCAAGGAAAAGCGACGTTTGTTTATAGCAAAAATTGTTAATATTTCAACGTGTGATCACTGAACAAAAGATATTCGCATTTCTTTTCACCGAGCTGTTGCTAACATTTCAATGGTATGGAATGATGTTGTTATTTTGCGGGGTTTAACGTCCCAAAACCAGCTCTGAGTATGAGAGACGCCGTAGCGGAGGTGCGCGGAAATTTCGACCACCTGGGGTTCTTTATAACGCACACTGACATCGCACAGTGTACACGGGCCTCAACATTTCGCCTCCATCGAAATGCAGCAGCCGCGGCCGGGATTCGATCCCGCGACCCTTGGATCAGCGGCCGAGTACCATAGCCACTAGACCGCCGTGGTGGGGCCAAGGGATGGAATGAGTCACAGAAGGGCCTCCTATGCGGAAACGATATGAAGAAAACAAAAGAGAGTTTAAAGTCATATACAATCTCTGCATGCTGAGGACGGGCCTGATAGAGGGCTGTCCATTGTCCACACTTCATTTTCATCAACGCTGCCATTTCTCTTGCGTGGGATGTGCGTGCGGCATGAATATGTATTTGTCTGTTGTGGGTGTTATACATCTACGGCCGCCTTTGAATGTGAAGTTGTTGAGTCTTCTTTTGCAAGCCATATCTTACTGGCGGGAAATGCAAGCGACATACCGCCGTCCCTTTTGGATTCTCATATGTTCTTTTATTATATAATTTTATTGCATTCGAAGAATATTCGTAGACGATGCCACCTAGGTTCTTTTTTATTTTCCCGTTTTTTCATAGGCCGGTACAGATTACGACACGAGCGGGAGTAGATGTAAGTAATAATGGCAGTGGTACAAACAGTGAGAAACTGATAAATAAAAATAAAGAAATGTGACGTAACCATAGATCAGCAATCAGAAATAGGTAAGAAAGGAAATTATACGAATTATCCACAAATGCGCATGCGAATAAATCACAACATATTTTGAAAGACCACATTTTTATTCCTTGCTAGTAGCTGTTTGAAGTTTGGCAAGTTTGTAAATATATTTAATGTAGTGGGTGATACAATCAGCACCACCGAAAATTCGCTCACAATCAGGATGGTCGCCTGCAAAATGAGCGATCGGGTGCTGATGACAAAGCCCAAATTTAAATACAGAGAGATCCCAAACTGAGTGACACTGCTCGTAAATCTTTACGGCTTACGGAAAAGGGAACCTGCAACACCTTTTCACCGCAGCAAAATATCGGGGCCATTCAGCTGCTAAGCTCCTGTGAACATGTAAACCAAATATTAGTGCGCTGCATTTACCAAGAAATTTCTATTTTAGTTTCATATAAAGCTGGAAATCGCTGTTCTTTCAACGAATGCTATTGAACGAGAGCTATTCTTTCGAAGAATTACGTACGTACGTCACCTGCAGCATTGACTAGGTCGCTTGACTTTTGTCGGCCTTCTCAAAGATAGACACATATATTGTGCTGATTTGTTAAACTGAAAATGAAGGAATAAAGCATTTCAGAGGATCTGTCCACGTCCATAAGATCAAACAATTCCTTTTCTGCACCAAGCGGCGTAGTCTGTGCCCCCCCCTGATGTCATTTGTTAAAAAAGAGGAAACGCTTCTTAGCGGCATTCGAAACGAGACAGGAACTTCCGTGGTGGGTGCAGTGCAATAATATGATTCGAAAATGTTTAGGGGAGTTTCCAGCACGAATAAGAGTACTTTGATGACTAGCTACAAAAAGTGTTGAAAGGCTCCTTTAATACTGACTGAATTTTATCATCGACTTTATAGCCAACGGATCTCCGGTGCGAAAGTACGTACATCGCAGCGCTGAGCTGGTTATAGTACACGATTATTACTGCACCTGCTGGGCGAAGCGCGTCGACACAGCACTGATATATTGTTACGTAAATAACGCAAGGGAAGACTATTTACACGTATATTACAGTAAGGCGTACAGCATTAACCAAGATGGTGGACAGCCGCGCACCAGACAGTCCCGTCTTCCTTGTATTCTTCTGTAGATCATATGTGCCATCCCATAGGTGGTATGTGCCATCCCACGCCAGCTTCGTAGCATTACCCCCGGTGGCAGGAGCGCCGTCTCGGTGCATTTTAAACTTAGTCGGTAGAAGGGGGGTGGTATGCTTTCAGCCTGCTGACGTGAACGATGTCAGTTGGTGAAGTCCCAGGTGTCATTGGCGGCGAGACGGGGACGATCTCGTAGGTGACGTCCGTGACCTGACGTACAATACGGTAGGGACCGATGTACCGTGATAAGAGTTTCTCTGATAAGCCAGCACGTCGGAATGGATACCACAGAAGGACGAGGGAACCGGCTGGAAAATGAACATCGTGATGTCGGCGATCGTAGAGACGCTTCTGGTTGGCTTGCGAGGCAGTCAGCCTCGAACGAGCGATCTGACGTGCGTGGTCAGCTCGAGCGATTGCATCACGTGCGTATTCGGTAGGCGGCCTTGCAGCATCCGGAAGGAGGGTGTCGAGTGGTAACGTCGGTTCGCGGCCGAAGAGCATGTAGAAGGGTGAATAACCGGCGGTGTCGTGGCGCGATGAATTGTAGGCGAAGGTGACATAAGGTAGCGCCAGGTCCCAGTCCTGATGATCAGATGAAACATACATTGCGAGCATGTCCATGAGGGTACGATTTAAACGCTCAGTAAGCCCATTTGTTTGTGGGTGGTAGGAAGTGGTTAACTTGTGCTGCGTGGAGGATGAGCGCAAGAGGTCGTCGATCACTCGGGACAAAAATGCACGGCCGCGATCTGTGAGCAGTTGGCGAGGGGCGCCGTAGTGTAGGATGACGTCGTGCAGTAAGAAGTCTGCGATGTCAGTAGCAGTGCTCGTCTGAAGAGCTCGAGTGATGGCATACCGGGTGGCGTGGTCTACAGCTACAGCGACCCATTTGTTGCCGGAGTTGGACTCAGGAAAAGGTCCGAGGAGGTCCACGCCAACACGGAAGAATGGTTCGATCGGGACGGCGAGTGGTTGAAGCAGTCCAGCAGGGAGCGTGGCAGGTCGCTTCCGTCGTTGGCATTTGTCGCAGGAGGACACGTAGCGGCGGACAGACCTGGCGAGGCCACGCCAGAAGAATCGGCGCCTCACACGGTCGTACGTGCGAGATACGCCAAGGTGGCCAGCAGTTGGTTCGTCGTGAAGCTCATGGAGGACCACTGAGCGCAGGTGTTTAGGTACGACGAGAAGAAGCTCAGGGCCATCTGGCTGGACATTACGGCGGTAAAGTGTGCCATTCAAGAGGACGAACATGCGCAGGGAGGCATCGTGGGGCGCAGTTTCAAGGCGGTCAATGAGCGAGCGCAAGGAAGCGTCACGACGTTGTTCTTCACCAATCTGGAGAAACCGAGATGTAGACATGACGCAGGGGCTAGACTCGATATCTGATCCATCTGGAGGGTCAACAGGGTAGCGCGGCAAGCAATCGGCGTCTAGGTGGAGGCGGCCAGACTTATACGCGACTGAGTAGGAGTACTCCTGAAGGCGTAACGCCCAACGGCCAAGTCGTCCAGTAGGGTCTTTCAGTGAAGAAAGCCAGCAGAGAGCATGATGGTCGGTGACAACACGGAAAGGGCGGCCATACAGGTAAGGACGGAATTTCGAAACCGCCCAGACAAGGGCAAGGCATTCACGTTCCGTTATGGAGTAGTTGCATTCAGATTTCGAAAGAAGACGACTTGCGTAGGCAATGACCCGTTCAACACCTCCTTGTTGCTGTGCCAAAACTGCACCGATGCCGTGCCACTAGCATCCGTGCGCACTTCTGTGTAGGCAGTTGGGTCGAAATGAGCAAGGACGAGTGGAGTCGTCAGAGCGGCGATTAGCTGGCAGAATGCGTCCGCTTGTGGAGGACCCCAAGAAAACGGAACGTCTTGCTTGAGAAGGTCGGTGAGGGGGCGTGCGAGTGTCGCAAAGTTTTTGACGAAACGACGGAAGTATGAGCTAGTCCCACGAAACTGCGAACATCATGGGCAGAGCATGGGACGGGGAAGTTCGTGACAGCGCTGACTTTAGCTGGGTCTGGTCGAACTCCGGAAGCGTCAACAAGGTGTCCAAGCACAGTGATTTGACGAAGGGCGAAGTGGCACTTCGAAGAGTTCAGCTGAAGGCCCGCCCGCCGAAATATTTCCAAAATAGTTGACAGCCGCTCGAGATGTGTGGCGAAAGTCGGTGAAAAAATGATTACGTCGTCCAGGTAGCATAAACACGTGGACCATTTAAAACCTTGGTTTAAAGGAACGTAGGCGTAGTCGGCCTCGCTGAACTAGTTTGGTCACTATATTCAACATGCAGGGGACGAAACATTTACACGCTGGTGTGTCTGTATTTGCGGCTGTACTGCCGTGGCTGTGGTAATGTAAGCTGTTGCACTGGGACCGTGGCTGTCACCATATGGTGGGTGTGACCATATGATGTCACGGAGAAATCGCTCTCGCAGAGTATGACACAAACCTGGTCAGTGAATAAATTCTGTCGTGCAGAGTCGTGCAGAGCGGCTTTGGGAAAAAAAAGAAAAATAGATATCATGCCACTGCACTATGTGAAGGCGTTTGACAACCATATCTGCGTAGCCCACTAGTGGCACTACATAAAGGTGACGTCGAAGAAGCCAGTGTTGATATAAATGACAAGTCTGCAAACGTGGTCATGAACGTTTTGGACGGGTCTACCACAACACACTGATGATGGCACGGCCAACGCGGTGAATATTATGTTTGCGCACCAAGCCGAAATATAAGACCAGATTCCCTAAATGCCTCGTCTTGAGGTCGGCATTGGGGATATTGTAACGTAGCGCTGGAGGAGCGTGAAGGACGACGAAGAGGAGAGCGCGCGAGGTTTTTAGAGGGATCGGCCGCTTCTGACCGCCCATGTTTTTGCTCATCTGCTCTCACCATTCGCTGTGTAAATAAATCCATCGTCACATCCGTAACAGCTTTGGTGGAGGTGCGGGGTACTCGACGCCCTGGACCACCCCGCCGCAGAAGTTCGAAGAAGCAGGCGACTGGCCGGGCTACCACCAGAACCAACAAGCATGGCCGACAACGGAACAGGCGATCCAACGAGCCGTGACGAAGCATCGACCATCGCTATCGACGTGGAGCAACGAAGTCGCGGACCAAGGCCGCAACCTAGTTACTGGGCACCGGAACCACGGATATTTTCTGGCAAACCAGAGGAAGATGTTGACGACTGGCTAAGGCACTACGAAAGAGTAAGCCGTTACCACATTGGAATACTTCCGATAAACTCATGAATGTGGCATTTTTTCTCGCCGGTACCGCTCTACTTTGGTTCGACAATCATGAACGTATGCTGACCACATGGGAAACGTTTGTTGACGAATTCAGAACATGCTTTGGAGATTCCTGTTCTAGAAAGAAGAGGGCGGAACAAACGCTATCGCGCCGTGCTCAGCTACCTGGCGAAACGTGTACGACGTATATTGAAGAGATTTTAAATCTTTGCGGAATCGTAAACGCAAATATGTCCGACGAAGACAAAGTGGACATCTGCTAAAAGGCATAGCAGAAGACGTTTACAACTTTCTTATTGCAAAGGACGATCTAAGCACCCCTACTGACTTCAGGAGACTGTGCCGCGCATTTGAGGCTCTGAAGACTCGAAGGATACTCCCGAAATTTGGGCGCTTGGAGAACGTCCCTACAGTTGCGAGTATGGATGTCAACGCCTGCGAAGACATCTCCTCGGTTGTGCGTCGAGTTGTTCGAGAGGAGCTCGTGCGACTTCAGGACGCTGACTATGGCTACCAATGCACGTTCGATGAGTATATGCCCGAGCAACCATTATCCTGGGCACGAGAACGCCCCATCGAGCGTCGCCAGCCGCCTGAAGAAGCGCGGTTCAACACGGGCTTCTCTGCTGTCCCGACGACTGACACTCGCTGTCAACTGACACCACCTAGACCTAGACCTGCTGCGGAGCCTTACCAAACGTCCCGACGTCCTCAGTCGAACTACTACCAGGCGTCACGACGCGCTTCTGAGCACTACAGCCGCACTCCACGTGACGCGACCCCGATTAATTCACGCCGTGATTCACCAATATGCTTCACTTGCGGTGTTCGAGGGCATATTTCACGTTTCTGTCATCGCCCACACCGCGGACCACGCTTTTCGACGTACACGGCCCGCTTGAACGATGACGCGCCCCCTGCAGTTGGCGGCCCTCATCTGCCGCGGCCATCACCTACCCGATTTCGCGGTGACTCCCCTGCCTCCGACCGAAGCCTTACGCCGCCGCCGACACGACCGCGCCGTTCACCGTCACCACGTCGCTGGTCGCCTCCCCCGCCTCAGCTGAAAAAGACGCAAAGATGAATGACGAAGTGTTGTGGCGGCATGCGTCCAAGCTGGCCGAGAGCCAAGAACATTTCTTTGTGTATGAGTGATATTCCTTTTGTTAAAAGGCGGCTTTTTGTAGGCACGACAAAAAGAAATATTGGGATATTTGAAAGTTAGAAAAT
>CM023488.1:35901811-35960279 GCA_013339685.2 Hyalomma asiaticum | reverse complement strand
AGAGTCGTGGCCGAAAATGAAAGTCGCGCAGCATACTGTGTCAGGGATGCCATTAGCACCGTTCTTATAAAGCTGCTTTGGATCTCATAGTTCTTTTATTATATAATTTATTGCATTCGAAGAATATTCGTAGACGATGCACCTAGGTTCTTTTTTATTTTCCCGTTTTTCATAGGCCGGTACAGATTACGACACGAGCGGGAGTAGATGTAAGTAATAATGCAGTGGTACAAACAGTGAGAAACTGATAAATAAAATAAAGAAATGTGACGTAACCATAGATCAGCAATCAGAAATAGGTAAGAAAGGAAATTATACGAATATTCCACAAATGCGCATGCGAATAAATCAACCATATTTTGAAAGACCAATTTTTATTCCTTGCTAGTAGCTGGTTGAAGTTTGGCAAGTTGTAAATATATTTAATGTAGTGGGTGATGATACAATCAGCACCACCGAAAATTCGCTCACATCAGGATGGTCGCCTGCAAAATGAGCGTCGGGGGCTGATGACAAAGCCCAAATTTAAATACAGAGAGATCCAAACTGAGTGACACTGCTCGTAAATCTTTACGGCTACGGAAAAGGGAACCTGCAACACCTTTTCACCGCAGCAAAATATCGGGTGGCCATTCAGCTGCTAAGCTCCTGTGAACATGTAACCAAATATTAGTGCGCTGCAATTTACCAAGAAATTTCCTATTTTAGTTTTCATATAAAGCTGGAAATCGCTGTTCTTTCAACGAATGCTATTGAACGAGAAGCTATTCTTTCGAAGAATACGTACGTACGTCACCTGCAGCATTGACTAGGTCGCTTGACTTTTGTCGGCCTTCTCAAAGATAGACACATATATTGTGCTGATTTGTTAAACTGAAAATGAAGGAATAAGCATTTCAGAGGATCTGTCCACGTCCATAAGATCAAACCAATTCCTTTTCTGCACCAAGCGGCGTAGTCTGTGCCCCCCCCTGATGTCATTTGTTAAAAAAGAGGAAACGCTTCTTAGCGGCATTCGAAACGAGACAGGAACTTCCGTGGTGGGTGCAGTGCAATAATATGATTCGAAAATGTTTTAGGGGAGTTTCCAGCACGAATAGAGTACTTTGATGACTAGCTACAAAAAGTGTTGAAGGCTCCTTTAATACTGACTGAATTTTATCATCGACTTTATAGCCAACGGATCTCCGGTGCGAAAGTACGTACATCGCAGCGCTGAGCTGGTTATAGTACACGATTATTACTGCACCTGCTGGGCGAAGCGCGTCGACACAGCACTGATATATTGTTACGTAAATAACGCAAGGGAAGACTATTTACACGTATATTTACAGTAAGGCGTACAGCATTAACCAAGATGGTGGACAGCCGCGCACCAGACAGTCCCGTCTTCCTTGTATTCTTCTGTAGATCATATGTGCCATCCATAGGTGGTATGTGCCATCCCACGCCAGCTTCGTAGCATTACCCCCGGTGGCAGGAGCGCCGTCTCGGTGCATTTTAAACTTAGTCGGTAGAAGGGGGGTGGTATGCTTTCAGCCTGCTGACGTGAACGATGTCAGTTGGTGAAGTCCCAGGTGTCATTGGCGGCGAGACGGGGACGATCTCGTAGGTGACGTCCGTGACCTGACGTACAATACGGTAGGGACCGATGTACCGTGATAAGAGTTTCTCTGATAAGCCAGCACGTCGGAATGGATACCACAGAAGGACGAGGGAACCGGCTGGAAAATGAACATCGTGATGTCGGCGATCGTAGAGACGCTTCTGGTTGGCTTGCGAGGCAGTCAGCCTCGAACGAGCGATCTGACGTGCGTGGTCAGCTCGAGCGATTGCATCACGTGCGTATTCGGTAGGCGGCCTTGCAGCATCCGGAAGGAGGGTGTCGAGTGGTAACGTCGGTTCGCGGCCGAAGAGCATGTAGAAGGGTGAATAACCGGCGGTGTCGTGGCGCGATGAATTGTAGGCGAAGGTGACATAAGGTAGCGCCAGGTCCCAGTCCTGATGATCAGATGAAACATACATTGCGAGCATGTCCATGAGGGTACGATTTAAACGCTCAGTAAGCCCATTTGTTTGTGGGTGGTAGGAAGTGGTTAACTTGTGCTGCGTGGAGGATGAGCGCAAGAGGTCGTCGATCACTCGGGACAAAAATGCACGGCCGCGATCTGTGAGCAGTTGGCGAGGGGCGCCGTAGTGTAGGATGACGTCGTGCAGTAAGAAGTCTGCGATGTCAGTAGCAGTGCTCGTCTGAAGAGCTCGAGTGATGGCATACCGGGTGGCGTGGTCTACAGCTACAGCGACCCATTTGTTGCCGGAGTTGGACTCAGGAAAAGGTCCGAGGAGGTCCACGCCAACACGGAAGAATGGTTCGATCGGGACGGCGAGTGGTTGAAGCAGTCCAGCAGGGAGCGTGGCAGGTCGCTTCCGTCGTTGGCATTTGTCGCAGGAGGACACGTAGCGGCGGACAGACCTGGCGAGGCCACGCCAGAAGAATCGGCGCCTCACACGGTCGTACGTGCGAGATACGCCAAGGTGGCCAGCAGTTGGTTCGTCGTGAAGCTCATGGAGGACCACTGAGCGCAGGTGTTTAGGTACGACGAGAAGAAGCTCAGGGCCATCTGGCTGGACATTACGGCGGTAAAGTGTGCCATTCAAGAGGACGAACATGCGCAGGGAGGCATCGTGGGGCGCAGTTTCAAGGCGGTCAATGAGCGAGCGCAAGGAAGCGTCACGACGTTGTTCTTCACCAATCTGGAGAAACCGAGATGTAGACATGACGCAGGGGCTAGACTCGATATCTGATCCATCTGGAGGGTCAACAGGGTAGCGCGGCAAGCAATCGGCGTCTAGGTGGAGGCGGCCAGACTTATACGCGACTGAGTAGGAGTACTCCTGAAGGCGTAACGCCCAACGGCCAAGTCGTCCAGTAGGGTCTTTCAGTGAAGAAAGCCAGCAGAGAGCATGATGGTCGGTGACAACACGGAAAGGGCGGCCATACAGGTAAGGACGGAATTTCGAAACCGCCCAGACAAGGGCAAGGCATTCACGTTCCGTTATGGAGTAGTTGCATTCAGATTTCGAAAGAAGACGACTTGCGTAGGCAATGACCCGTTCAACACCTCCTTGTTGCTGTGCCAAAACTGCACCGATGCCGTGCCCACTAGCATCCGTGCGCACTTCTGTGTAGGCAGTTGGGTCGAAATGAGCAAGGACGAGTGGAGTCGTCAGAGCGGCGATTAGCTGGCAGAATGCGTCCGCTTGTGGAGGACCCCAAGAAAACGGAACGTCTTGCTTGAGAAGGTCGGTGAGGGGGCGTGCGAGTGTCGCAAAGTTTTTGACGAAACGACGGAAGTATGAGCATAGTCCCACGAAACTGCGAACATCATGGGCAGAGCATGGGACGGGGAAGTTCGTGACAGCGCTGACTTTAGCTGGGTCTGGTCGAACTCCGGAAGCGTCAACAAGGTGTCCAAGCACAGTGATTTGACGAAGGGCGAAGTGGCACTTCGAAGAGTTCAGCTGAAGGCCCGCCCGCCGAAATATTTCCAAAATAGTTGACAGCCGCTCGAGATGTGTGGCGAAAGTCGGTGAAAAAATGATTACGTCGTCCAGGTAGCATAAACACGTGGACCATTTAAAACCTTGGTTAAAGGAACGTAGGCGTAGTCGGCCTCGCTGAACTAGTTTGGTCACTATATTCAACATGCAGGGGACGAAACATTTACACGCTGGTGTGTCTGTATTTGCGGCTGTACTGCCGTGGCTGTGGTAATGTAAGCTGTTGCACTGGGACCGTGGCTGTCACCATATGGTGGGTGTGACCATATGATGTCACGGAGAAATCGCTCTCGCAGAGTATGACACAAACCTGGTCAGTGAATAAATTCTGTCGTGCAGAGTCGTGCAGAGCGGCTTTGGGAAAAAAAAGAAAAATAGATATCATGCCACTGCACTATGTGAAGGCGTTTGACAACCATATCTGCGTAGCCCACTAGTGGCACTACATAAAGGTGACGTCGAAGAAGCCAGTGTTGATATAAATGACAAGTCTGCAAACGTGGTCATGAACGTTTTGGACGGGTCTACCACAACACACTGATGATGGCACGGCCAACGCGGTGAATATTATGTTTGCGCACCAAGCCGAAATATAAGACCAGATTCCCTAAATGCCTCGTCTTGAGGTCGGCATTGGGGATATTGTAACGTAGCGCTGGAGGAGCGTGAAGGACGACGAAGAGGAGAGCGCGCGAGGTTTTTAGAGGGATCGGCCGCTTCTGACCGCCCATGTTTTTGCTCATCTGCTCTCACCATTCGCTGTGTAAATAAATCCATCGTCACATCCGTAACAGCTTTGGTGGAGGTGCGGGGTACTCGACGCCCTGGACCACCCCGCCGCAGAAGTTCGAAGAAGCAGGCGACTGGCCGGGCTACCACCAGAACCAACAAGCATGGCCGACAACGGAACAGGCGATCCAACGAGCCGTGACGAAGCATCGACCATCGCTATCGACGTGGAGCAACGAAGTCGCGGACCAAGGCCGCAACCTAGTTACTGGGCACCGGAACCACGGATATTTTCTGGCAAACCAGAGGAAGATGTTGACGACTGGCTAAGGCACTACGAAAGAGTAAGCCGTTACCACAATTGGAATACTTCCGATAAACTCATGAATGTGGCATTTTTTCTCGCCGGTACCGCTCTACTTTGGTTCGACAATCATGAACGTATGCTGACCACATGGGAAACGTTTGTTGACGAATTCAGAACATGCTTTGGAGATTCCTGTTCTAGAAAGAAGAGGGCGGAACAAACGCTATCGCGCCGTGCTCAGCTACCTGGCGAAACGTGTACGACGTATATTGAAGAGATTTTAAATCTTTGCGGAATCGTAAACGCAAATATGTCCGACGAAGACAAAGTTGGACATCTGCTAAAAGGCATAGCAGAAGACGTTTACAACTTTCTTATTGCAAAGGACGATCTAAGCACCCCTACTGACTTCAGGAGACTGTGCCGCGCATTTGAGGCTCTGAAGACTCGAAGGATACTCCCGAAATTTGGGCGCTTGGAGAACGTCCCTACAGTTGCGAGTATGGATGTCAACGCCTGCGAAGACATCTCCTCGGTTGTGCGTCGAGTTGTTCGAGAGGAGCTCGTGCGACTTCAGGACGCTGACTATGGCTACCAATGCACGTTCGATGAGTATATGCCCGAGCAACCATTATCCTGGGCACGAGAACGCCCCATCGAGCGTCGCCAGCCGCCTGAAGAAGCGCGGTTCAACACGGGCTTCTCTGCTGTCCCGACGACTGACACTCGCTGTCAACTGACACCACCTAGACCTAGACCTGCTGCGGAGCCTTACCAAACGTCCCGACGTCCTCAGTCGAACTACTACCAGGCGTCACGACGCGCTTCTGAGCACTACAGCCGCACTCCACGTGACGCGACCCCGATTAATTCACGCCGTGATTCACCAATATGCTTCACTTGCGGTGTTCGAGGGCATATTTCACGTTTCTGTCATCGCCCACACCGCGGACCACGCTTTTCGACGTACACGGCCCGCTTGAACGATGACGCGCCCCCTGCAGTTGGCGGCCCTCATCTGCCGCGGCCATCACCTACCCGATTTCGCGGTGACTCCCCTGCCTCCGACCGAAGCCTTACGCCGCCGCCGACACGACCGCGCCGTTCACCGTCACCACGTCGCTGGTCGCCTCCCCCGCCTCAGCTGAAAAAGACGCAAAGATGAATGACGAAGTGTTGTGGCGGCATGCGTCCAAGCTGGCCGAGAGCCAAGAACATTTCTTTGTGTATGAGTGATATTCCTTTTGTTAAAAGGCGGCTTTTTGTAGGCACGACAAAAAGAAATATTGGGATATTTGAAAGTTAGAAACTTCTTTATGCAATGATTTTGAGCACAAAGGAAAGAACGAATGTGTTTGAGTGGTTCAAAGAACCTGAGAATGTCAAGACGTAGAAATAAAATAACGTGTCCAAAGCACGACCCTAGACAGCGTACAAGCACATTCCTCATTACTTCTTGCCTAACTACTGATGGCAAAGTGCATATATCTCGATGTTTATGCTAGTGTTTTAGAATCACCATCCTAGTGAGCTTGCACATTCCGACTCTCACCTTTTACGCACAGCACACCACTTGCCTATACGTAAGTCGATGTACTGCAATGAAGCACGCAGTGGTCCGTTCTTTTACTCCGTTTTATTCACGCAGATGAAAGTACCATGTGTGCGTCTGTCTCTGAGAGTTATGTTGCACATTAAAAAGAAGGTCCACAGCCTTTCATTACGCGTAAGCTAACGAAAACGTTCTGCAATTACATTCTTTTTTTTATTTGTCCTTGTTATATATATCGTAGCTTTGGTCAACTGCACATAGAAGGTCGTAAATGAACGAGCAACATGGGGGGCGTTGTCTTTGTATTCGTCCTTCACCCACAGCTGACAGCCTAGAAACAATGTTGGATATAGACTATTGCAAATGAGTACCCGCCACTTAAGAATATTACTCGAAAATAAAATCTACTGGGTAAACCTAATAGTTGACGGTGGTTAGAATGAAGGCACAGTTGACTTTGTGCAAGTTGGGTAGAGGACTTCACTAGATATCAAGGTTGCTGTGTACGCGAGCTCGAATAGAAGTACTGAACGATGATCGACCATGTCGTCGTTTTGTGCATTATTTATTTAACATCGTCGTTGATTAGCGGTGAACCTCTCATACGGTAACTATAAACTTCGTCTGAATGAGAGAGAGAGAGAGAGATGATGGGCGGAAGGCAGGGAGGTTAACCGGAAGAGAAAATATCCAGTTTGCTACCCTGCACTGGGAAGGGGTGAAGGGAGACAGAAAGAGATGGAAAAAGAATAAAGAAAGAGAGAGGTCAAATCGCGCACACACACAAGCACGGCATGTGTCACAGACGGTTCACGAGGCCCGTTGCGCGCAAAAACTTGAGCACAGCCTTCGTGGCTTTCTGCTGCGAGACACTGTCTGTCCGGCATTCCAATATGGTTTGCTCGGACAGCGGTCGACCATCAAGGCGTGACAATTCTGTGGCGAGAGTCTGTCGCTGGTAGCAGTACCCAGGGCAATCGCAGAGGACGTGCACAATTGTTTCCTCGCTGCCGCAGTGAATACAGGCAGCACTGTCTTCCAGTCCAATGCGACAGCTGAAACTTCTTCTGAATGCCGTGCCTAGCCACAGGCGGCAAAGTACGGTAGTTTCACAGCGGGTAAGCCCACGCGGAACTCGAAGTTGTAGTGATGGGTCGAGGCGGTGCAGACGGGTATGCAGAAGACCAGGAGTGTTCCACAGCGCTATAGTCATATCACGCGCAAGCGAGCGAAGTTTTCTTACTGTATCCGTTCTTGACAGTGGGATGGCTTGCAGCACTCCAATTTCGTGGGCACGTTTCGCAGCATTATCTGCGTGCTCGTTGCCGATTATTCCAGAGTGGCCTGGTAGCCACTGAAACGTGATGTCATGGCCTTGTGGGTTAATTCGTGATAGAGCTGTCGTGTTTGAAGCACTAATTGGTCTTGCGGCCCGCTACGTAAGGCCGATAAAAGGCACTGAAGGGCTGACTTGGAATCTGTAAAGATGGCCCATTTCTGTGGTGGCTCTCCATCGATCACGCAAAGTGCGGTGCGTAGTGCCT
Source organism: Hyalomma asiaticum (assembly GCA_013339685.2). Taxonomy (NCBI): domain Eukaryota; kingdom Metazoa; phylum Arthropoda; class Arachnida; order Ixodida; family Ixodidae; genus Hyalomma; species Hyalomma asiaticum. The sequence goes on along the minus strand of CM023488.1, from coordinate 35,952,586 downwards.
CAAGCTCCACGGCTGTCGATGTTGTGCCATGAGACGTCCTGAACAGCACATCTACTGCTTTGGCAGGGAAGGTCACAGCTCCTGCAGATCTGCCTGCTGCTGTTGAGCCATCAGTGTAAAGCTGAAGATGATTCCTGTAGTCCTCATGTAGCATTAGTAGAGACAGCTGTTTTAAAGCCGGCGGTGAGAGCTCCGCTTTCGTCCGAATCCCTGGCACTGTCAGCCGTACCTTTGGACGGGCCAAACACCAAGGAGGCGTCGGAAGTCTCTCAGCAGGAGTATAATTCTTTGGGAGGCACTCGCGGAATGCCGATATCCTCTTACAAAAAGAGGCACCGGGCCGGTCTTCTGAAAGCGAGGCGAGGTGGTGAGCAGGAGCACGAGCTAGGTGTCGAATGTGTGTCCTAAGCACCTCCAAAGTGATATGAGTGGTGGCAGGAAGGTCTTTGGCCATTGCTATAGTATCCGCTGTTGAGGTGCAGCGTGGCAATCCGAGGCAGATCTTGAGTGCCTGGCCCTGAACCCTCTCGAGTGCGCGTAGGTTACCTTTACAGGTGTCAGTCAGCACCGGTAAGCTGTATCTCAGGTACCCGAGAAAGAGCGTCCGGTATAGGTGCAACATGGCGGTCACTGACGTACCCCACGTTTTCCCTCCGAGGAAGTGGAAAACTTGTGAGGTGGCCGTTAGGCGCTTCTTGAGACCGGCCACATGGGGACTCCAGCAGAGGTCCCGATCGATGGTTACTCCCAGGAACCTGTGCGTCCTAGCGTAACAAATTTTTTTCCCCTTGATAGAGATGGCATAGGCTGTCATTGGCTTTCGCGTGAAAGCGACCAGCGCCGATTTTTCAGGCGAAATTTCAAGGCCTTGTTCATTAAGGTATGCCGATATCGAAGTCGCGGCTTTTTGGAGCCTCGCGCGTATCTGAGGACGTGTTACGCCTGACGTCCAAACACAGATGTCGTCAGCATAAATCGATATCTGTACACAACCTGGTATGCGTTCCACGAGACCAATCAGAACCAAATTGAATTGAAACTTCGTCTGAATGATATTCCATTGCGATCAACATATCCGGCTGTACCTTACTCGCCCCAAGCGGGAGCGAAAAGAAGACGAGTACACTCCTTGAAGTTTGGGGCAAGAACTAGTTTATTTGCCAAGAATAAGAGGCTTCGAAAACGATAACACAAAGGGGCGTGTTGGCTGCGTATCTCCTGCGGCGCGCCGGAGATAACGCGAGGCACGTTGGCAGCGTATGCGCCGTGCGCCTGTGGCGTACGATTTGGTATGCGCACACATTTGAAAATTATCACGATCCGGTATCAATGCCTGCTAAAAGGCCATATTCATAGTCTACCAAAAGAAGCCGTTACTAGCGTGCATCGTCATTTGTTTCCATTCTATAGCTACTTTCATAATGCGCACAAAATCATTCAGCACCAACCAGCTGGGTATCACCTGTAGTATCAAAGAGTTATTCAACGTAAAAGCAAGTGAAGTGCTTGCTACATGTAACTTCGTGTTCTCATTTAAAATCCTCAGAGTCGTGTATGTTAACGACTCTGCCCGGGTGATCTTTCCAGTATGCTATTGTACGAGGTAAAGCTGCTAAATTGAACGCTTTTGTTCGTCCCAACAAACTTTGGAAGCTTCGATGATTGTCAAGAGGGCGAGATGTGCGATACGCATGAGTAAGCGGTTGTATGTATATGTTATGGCTGCAAATTATTTTATGAAATGGGCTAATAAGCGTGTTCCTCCGTGACTTCAGCGATGGAAGTGACAGCTTTGATTTCATGTCGGACATGCTTGACTGTCGTCTGTAGTCGTGGACATTGAAACGATCTGCACAATTTTCTGTATATTCGAGGGACTACACCAGGTGTGCTTGATGAGGTGACTATATGGACGACGAAACTTCATGTTGCGGATGAAAAAATGCTGAGTAGGTTTGTCTGCGTGTAGTGGACAGTGCACCCCGAAGATTTACTTAAGAAAATAGCGCGCGCGATGCGATTGGTGTTACCTTTTCGATGTGAGTAGACAAAAATAAGTCTGGTGTTAGATGAATACGTAGGTATTTATGCAAAGGTGTCTCAATTACAATAGAGCTTCTGAGTGAATAATGAACTGTCGAGTTTGTGCGGTTATGACTAAAAGTGATTTGCATTTATCTCTGTTAATGATCATTTGCGAAGGGGAGCGCAAGTTAGCGATCCTGTCATGGCCCTGCTGAAGGGAGATGTGGTAAGTAATAGAGAAAATTTTACGATGGACCACACAGTCATGGGCGAATAATATTATTTTTCGTAAAATTAATTCTGGTAGGTTGTGGAGGAAATAAAAAAAAGCAATAAATGGCCTAAAACACTTCCTTGTGGGACTCCAGATGTGAGCTCGCTCAACTGAGATGAATCATTGCAGACGACCGTGAATTACTTGCGAAATGATAGAAAATTTCGGACCAACAACGCCCTTTGCGAATATAGGTGTCAAGATAAGAATTTAGCTATTGGGCATGCATGGCATACGGGACCGATGGGTTTGAAAGAACTTCGTTGTCCATATTCTCGTGTAATTCGCGAGCAAATTCGACGAGCTGTGTATCGCATGAAAATACTTTCCAGAAATCATGTTGATTTGCAAAAAAAGGAAGACATTATTAAAAACTAAGCCGTGTTAGAAGCGTTAATGTGTGCGTGTTAATGGTACTTGCTAGAGGTATGGATCTATAGCTGATAACACAACGTGTATCCCGTCTTAAAAACGGGAATGCTTTTTCCTACCTTCCAATCATCTGGTAACTCGCCTCTTGACAATAACTGTTAAAAATGGGGGACAAGAGGGGGCTCGAAATGCAGATCATGTTCTTCAGGATTTTCGTACTGAATATCCGTCTACACCGAAACTAGTCGATAATTTAACGGTTTGCAATCAACAATAAAACACATTGGGATGGGACGAGTGTAGGTGCTATGTATTGACTGTTTACTTCGGAAGAAAGTCGCATATTGGAACACCTGAGCCTAGCCGAATTAGCAGGAACATTCCTTGCCTCTGTCTTTGCGATAAGTTTCAAATTTGGCGCGCCAGAATTGTCATACGGCTATACGACCTTCCTTAGAGATTCCAGATTAATTTTCCCCATTTTAAGCAGCTTACTGTGCACCGCGCGTAGAAGGCTACTTCTGAAATCCGTATCTCAAAAGAATGGTGTCAGTCGTGATTGCACAAACACCTTCAGCTTACCAGTATAGCACATTAGCCATAAATGTACCTGACAGGGTCGCACTTGGATAGGCCAAATAGCTGGTTTGTTAAATAGACTAGATTAAAAACCCGCGGAGGAATGAACTACTGACTGTTCGATATATTTCAATTCATCCTTTAAGACTCACGCGGTGGCCTGCGTGCCGTTATTTTACCGTGTTTATAAATCATACATACGCTTCACGAGAGAGAGAGAGAGAGAGAGAGAGAGAGAACTTTATTTAACAAGTAGGTCCGGCGATTGTGTCGGGGTAGGGCCACAAGCACCCCAGCCTAGGTGACGGCCTCGAGCCCTTGGACACGGGCTCGAGGCCATCACCAAGGCAACAAAAAAAAAAAAAAAAGGAATTGGGGACTATCGGGCTTCAACATTTAAAGTTTCCTTTTGTATAATTGGATGATACATGAAGTACGCTGAGCAGCGTTCAAGTAATAGACTTGAAAATATGCATTGTTCGGCACACTGGCTAAAGAATGTGTATTTTGCGCTACCATGACAGAAACCGACAGAAGAGAGAAAGAGAAGAAAAGCAAAGGACGCGCGTCAGTTGGGAGCATGTTCTCCACCTACCTACCTCTCCCTCGTCCCGTCTTTACGAGGTAGTTTCACGGTCAAACCGGACAGCCATATATACGGTTAAGGCCACGCACACGTGGGTCGATATCAGAATCAGAAAAAAAGAAAAAAAAAAGGTGAGTGGTTGGGTGGGTACAATAGCAGTGACGTCAATATCAATGACATCGCCGAGGTAATGCCGCGGCCGTACCGTCTTCCACGTGCACTAATCAACCAGCACGTGCGGCGGCTTCCAAGAAAAATAAATATATAATAAGAGAAATAAAGCAATAATGCTAAGTAAAACAAAAAGTCAGATAGGTTTACAATGACTTGGCTGCCAAAAACACGTCTTATTTAAATGTCCTGGTTCCCACCGTATACAGCGCCACAGCTTAACCGTTTGTCAATGATTTTATCACTGCGGCGGTTGCCGGATGTTGGTTTATACTTTTCTCGATCGTTTTGAATCTGTATATTAGATATGGTTCATGCTGTTCACCATCTTGCTTTGACTTGAAGCGCGTTTCTAATAGTGTCACGATGAATTTATCGAATGCATGGTTTGGGAGGTTCAGATGATTCGAGAGAGGTAGGTTTAAAATAGATTTGGCATGGGCTTGTGCTTGTTGAAGCGGAGCTTGAATTAGGTTTCTGTTTGACATATGTATTACATCCTACATACCGTACTCTCCAGCAGATAGATAACGTTTAAGGAATCGCACGTTTAATTACCGTGAATTTTCACATAGTGCAGTGATTGGGAGCTGTTGGCAAGTGCTCGTCTGCTGCATTGCCTTAATTGCAAGACACCTTGGTTCTAGGGACGGCCTGCACCCGTTTTGTGGCGGCTATGATTAATCGCTAGTTCACAAGCGTGTCCCTAAGCTTACGGGATAATTAGCCGTTCGCTTAGTTCTATAATTTTGTAGTGCCGCCTCAGGATTTTGTTACATTGGGGAAATTCGCGCTGCTCGTTAAGCTCCGGTCTATGCTTTGAGGGTCGCGTTGTAGGACGGTTCAGAATGGGATCTTGTCGGTTCAGCGTTCTGGATTTCTGGATGGCGTCACCCATTACACGTCCTGGATACTTTTGTTTGTGCCGGACGGTTTTTAGATATAGTGCGGGTCGAATCGAAATCTTCCTCTTTAGAGCAGATTCGTTCGAAACGGTGCGCTTTGGTATATGAACGCTGTTCTTACAATGGCGTGGGCGGTCGCTATGGCAATGGAGATATCATTTTTGATTGGTAGATTTGCGACACAGTTTTGATGAGAGTCGGCCGTTTTAATTTACATGGTCTTGTCCACGAAGTTTATATTCGTCAGGAAGTAGGAGAGGGCAACCTTAATATTCGGATGTGTGCAATTGTAGGTGGTTCAGAAATTTCATGAGTTCATCCTCGCTGTATGTACAGATGAAAAGTTACCTTCTTTCACCGTGCGCAGTTACCGTCTTGCTGAAAGAGGTAGGCGGCCTGTCTTCTAGTAGAAGGCCAAGTGGTGGCGCGGAGTCCCAGTAAGGTGCCTTATTTGTGTCCTTGGTGCTTCAATGTCAACGTGTATTTAAGCAAAGTGGTCTCCAGCAATTGCTATAGTCGCCACTGTTGATACACTTCGAGGCAGGCCTAGACAAATACGGAGTGCCTGGGCCTAAAGACTTTGTACTGTGCGCAAGCACGTTTTGTTTACATTGGTTAGTACCAGCAAGCTGTACCTCAAGTTGCCGTGAAAGAGCGCTCTATAAAGATGCAACAAGCATTTGTAGGCATTCCCCATGTCTTTCCCGCGAAGAACTTCTGAAGGTGACAGATACCTATCAGGCGATTCTTCATGTATGATACATGGGGGCTCCATGATGTGTCTTTGTGAACTGTGATACCCAAAAATTTGTACGACCGTGTACATGGTGTCCTCATTGACCAAAACGCTATAGCTAGTCATGGGCTTGCGCGTAAATGCTGCAAGTGCGCATTTCTCACAGGAGATTCCGAGACCTCGATCGCGGAGGTGGCAGCTTTCTGGGAGGGCGGAGAGATTCTCGCTCGTAATTTCAAGCGTGTGATGGCGGACGTCTAAACGCAGATATGATCTGCGTAGATATATAGCTTGTCTATGCTTGGTATGGGTCTCAAAGAGGGAAACCAGCGTAAGATTGAATGGAACAGGGCGGTGTAAGCCGCCTTGGGGGACGCCGCGGCAGGTGTAATGCTGAGTAGTACTGCCGTCCTCCGTGTTCACAAAGAAAGATATCGCATCGAGAGATAGCTGCGTATCCACCGAAACATTCGACCCCCCACTCCTACCTCCTCGTGAGCAGAGAGGATGGCTTTATGTGTAAGGCTACCGCACGCCCATTTCACATCGAGGAACAAAGCGCAGAGACCCTTACGAGAGAGAGCGAGAGATAGAGAGAGTGACCAAGGGATCTTTGGGTCTCCGCGCTACCCCACTGCACTACATGTTCATGAGTTCCTGGAGCTCCATGACGTGGCAAGGCCGATCGGTGGCGATCTTCTGCCTAACCGGATCCGTCGAGTGCAGCATAGTCTCCCATTCCTTCCAGGACGTCAGAAGGTCGCGGAACCACGGGGAGGATCCTTCGGGCATTCGACGAGAATGTGGGCATGGGTAGCGTGGGGGTTGGTGTATTGCGTACAGGAGGGGGGGGGGGGGGCATATGCTCTTGGGTGGATGCGGCAGAGCAAACAGGAGAGGGAAGGGCGCAGGTCTGGAGGCGGAGTCATAATATTTGGTGATAGTTGTTCAGAGAATGGTGGGGTGGGAGATATAGGTGTCGTTCGGCGCAATAGGCCGGCGCCGTCGCACTGAACGAGTGCATGCGCTCCCGGGTCCGGGGAGAGTGCGACTCCAGTTCCGCGGCCTGGTTTATGAGGCCTCGGGCGTGGTCATTAGCGGCTTCGTTCCCGGTGTACCCAGAGTGAGCCGGCATCCAGGTGAGTGCCACATAGCGGAACGGGTTTATGGAGGGTGAGTTGAGAATTTTGAATGCTGGCTCGTGTACTCATCCACTCGAGAAATTTGAGCGTGTAGGAGAGTCAGGAAGGTGGAGAATAGAGGTGCATTGGAATGACGGCAAGTGCCACGTCTTCATCCGTGCAGGCTGAATTCATCCATACGGCGTCGGCTTATGTTTTAGGGGCGAAGCTCGTTAGGGTGTGGGTCGTTCCCTCCTCTGTAGTAGTAGTATGTGTGTAGCCACCTCGCGCCGCCGGGAGTCTCGCGCTCCCCCTCGGCGCGTGCCTCCCGGCGCGCGAGCTCTCTCAATCTTCGATCTGCTGTCTTGTGTGAGAGAGAGAGACAGAGAGAGCGAAAGGCGCGCGTTGACTATGGAAACGCTCCTTCTTCGATGAACGCTCTACCAGCTCGCAAAGAAGAGAACGCGCCCTCACCCGCGAGAGACAACGTTGGCGCAGGCAGCGTCTTCTAGCGAGTTTCTTGAATGAAAAATAGCCACGGCTCGCGCTGGTGAACCGTTCACCGGGCACCCATATATATATATATATATATATATATATATATATATATATATATATATATATAGGCACTGGATCTTGACTTGCAATGATGTTGCCCCCGCCACGGTGGTCTAGTGGCTAAGGTACTCGGCTGCTGATCCGAGGGTCGCGGGATCGAATCCCGGCCGCGGCGGCTGCATTTCGATGGAGGCGAAATGTTGAGGCCCGTGTGCTGTGCGATGTCAGTGCACGTTAAAGAACCCCAGGTGGTCGAAATTCCCGGAGCCATCCACTACGGCGTCTCTCATAATCAGAACTGGTTTTGGGACGTAAAACCCCACAAAACAACAACAACAACATTGACTTGCAATGAAGTGCCGGTGGGGGATTTCACTTGTGCGTAGTTGAACCATAAGGATTCGTAGCGTGCGCGTGAACTAAATTAATCCGGAACTCGGCAAAATCTACGATGAACGTCCGGAGCTTCGCCCACTCTTCATCATTCACTCCGTGGATATGCTGTGGATTTTTTTTATGATAACAGCGGGAACACAGACTAAGGTACGCGCTGATTTCCAACTAAAGGTTTACTGCGAAGTTTTATTAAATGTTCGCGCTGTTGTCATCACAAATCGACTACCAACTAGCCCGTACCCACATCTTGCATCGGCTTCCGATCCATAGGATTTGTGGAGAGCCCTTGCACGGGCTATACAGTGTGCCGAATGACATGTGGGGTGGTTATTCGAGGGAGAGATTTAAGGAGAAGCTGTGTGTTTACAAAATTTTTCGCGCTGCACCTAGGTGACCAAGTCGACGACACTATCAATAGATGATGGAACATGTGGAAAGCCTGCCATGGAATGATTTTTGGGCGATCACGTGACATCTTCACGCTAAAACCACGTAAAAAATGTCACGTCACATGTTCCCGCGAGAATATCTCACGGCTATCAAAGATATGTTTCAGTAAACTATCGGCCAGCATTGTTCCGATCTGGCCTTGAGCGACTTAGCAGATAAACTGAAGCTGCTTAAGCTGACCGTAAAAACTCTGTTATGCGTACTCGTTGCTGTTGTTTTGTACTGTGCTTATTGCAAACACAGAGAAGATGCGATGTCATTTCTATTGTGCTCACGCGGTTTTGTACAACTGCAGGAAGCATCACAATTACTCGGGTAATCAGGAGTGGCCGGTTTGAAGAAAGAGGGAGTAAAAGTTAGGGCCCTTTCCTTTGCTCCGTGTATAATTCACGCATCTAAGTTTACGCTAAGTGCTGGCGTTTCCTGGGCACAACGATTGCCTAGAACAACAACAAAAAAATCTTCCCAAAAATGGAACCCTGATTAGTATGCGAAGCAGCCACGAGTCGACTTAAAGTTGTGCAAATCCTTTATTTTCTTCATTACTGTTCACGGCCCTTACATTCGAGGTTCCCCTGACGTTCCTCCACCGGGTTGAGCTCGGGCAGATGCTCGGGTTTCGGCGGGTAGCGGTAGCCGTTCGTCACGCTCATCGCGGGGAGTTTGCTTGCTACCAACGAATCTTTGCACGTAGAGCAAACGGCGCACTCACTGTGATCGTCGTCGGCGGCAAACTCTCGCTGCAAAACGGTGATGGCGTTGGCACGGGACTGCTCCTTCTTGATCTTGGTCAGATTGTTATCGAACCACAAGCAGTCGCATACCTTACAGCTGTGCCCGAATACGTGGTCAAGAAAGTCACGCTTAAGGCGCGTCGGCGCCACCAACCTCAGGTAGCGACCGCTTCCGGCTTTGGCAGCAGGCACGGCTGGGCGGTAGCCCGATACAAGAGTATTGCGATAGTACTTCAGAGATACTTTTGAGTATCTGTATTGCTGTATCGAGATACATTTGAAAAATGTATTTGTAGCTCTGTAGTGAAATACTTTTACGATGCATTGCCCGTGTCGCGATAATATGCAGGACACGGATATCTCGTTACAATTTTTTCGGAAATGAGTTGAGACATGTCTCCAATGACGTGTTTCCCCGCCGAAATTCGGTGCTGTTCCGCTGCTGTTCCGCTCTTTCACCACCCGCTTGCGGGCGGTTGGTGTCCCGCCACGTGCAGGGTGAGGGACTGGTTTGGAGATAGCGCGTGGAACGGCCCTTACTGCGAACTCCGTAGAAAAAGTGTTTCCGGTCACTCTAGCTACAATGAAATTAGGCAGTTTGGCATCACGTGGCCGAACTGGCCGTACTGTTTTTAAGCGGCGTCACGTATTTAAGCGGAAGTGTTCCTGTATATAGACGACCCAAGAAGAGACGTCGCCCAGCTTCAGGACTGTCCGGCTATGAGTGCGGTATTTATCCGCTATAACACGAATTTGTGCTGCTCTGCAGCGGTAGAGAGACTTTTCTCGTTCCTGAGTCTTGCGTTAATGCCGAACCGACGATGTCTAGATAACGGCCTATTTGACAAGCTCCTGCTGCTCAAGTGTAATTAAAGCACCAATCTCTTCCACAATACAGGTCTTTGTTAAGTTAATGTATATTTTTTCTCAATTCGTTTGTTAGTGATTCCAGCGCTTCGCTTGAGCTATGCTATATGTAGCATAGCTAATACTATTGCCGCCAAGTATGTCGATTCAGTGCGGAATACGTGTTACTCCTGCTGTGTGCAGTATAATTTTTTATTGTAACTGATATCTGCACATATGTCGTTATTATCAATTATGTACAGTGTAAGCCTCTTTGTAATATGCCTTAATGACACTCAGAGTACTGTGATAAAATAGTGAATGAATTGAAAGTTTCAATGCGCTGCAACATTTTAAATATTATGCTGCTCTTAATAAATGAATTTACGTAGTATGAACATCCCCGACATAGAAAAAAGTATTTTAATATCAGTATTGCTGTATCTGTATTCCGTAATACTTCTTTCGTCTTTTTGCAAAAGTATCTCTGAAATATCCCGCTGCGTAAATAACAAATGTATCTCAGTATCTGTATTTTAGGCTTCCAAAGCGTGTATTTCGATACCTGTATTCCGAAATGCATTTTCGGGTATCTCTGGCTAGCGCTGGCAGTAGCTTTGCAGCGCTCCGCAGCGCGGGCTCTCAAAGCGGCCGCTTTGCGAGCCCGCACCGCCGCGATGCGGTCTTCGTTCGTCGAAGCGCACTCCATGACAGCTGCCGTACAAGAAAGCGCGCCGGGGGAGAGGGGGCGCTTTTATTTATTAATGGATGGATGGATGGATGGATGGATGGATGGATGGATGGATAGATGGATGGATGGATGGATATTAGGCGCATCCCCTTTACAACGGGGCGGTAGCCCGAGGGCCACCAAGCTCTAGCTTTATTTTTTTTCTGGACAAACATTTTTTCCCGAATCATACATATTTTGACAACTATTATCTCTTGAAATACAGCACCACTAGCCGTATCCACTCAAACTAGAGCACGCACCAGAGTGGGCGTGCTCCGAGTAGGAACGGGGCCGGCTACGCCGACGCTGGAGGGAGGGACAGGCCCTCGTTCATAAGCTGCTTCGCATCTAAAAGGTCTCTAGTGCTTGTTAGACTGTTCTTACGTATGTCCTTACACGATACTCCTGGATCCGAGCACAACAAATAATACGTTAGTGCTTTCTGCGCACGTTTATTCCAAATACCTGCCACATGGCAGTCCCTTCGGTGGTTTATCGTGACTCTTCCATTTGTTAACAACATTCTGGCATTCTGTCTCATCATAGACTTCGTAATTTCCGTGCATAGCGCACAAGAGATCAAAGATGAACATGCAACATGACGGCACATTGTTCTTGTATGAGTCTTCCACCCATAGCTCGCAACCTGCAAGAGAGGTCGCGGAAATGTACAATGGAGGCAACTAGAAATTGCGTGTTCAGGTATCCATTCATGATGGCTATATTATACGTAATCGCTTGCATAACTCCGTTCTCATAACAATCATAATTTTAAGAGCGTCTGTTGCAAAAGAAAGCAACCTTCCTGACAGTGAACAGAACTGCTTAATATCGGAGGCCTACAGTAATATAGGACAATTATACTGCCGGGTATATTGCTGAACTGTTGTTTGTAAACATGCTTGCAAACAATACTAATATGTAGCTTGAAACATTGCGTTAGATTACCTTGCTGGCGTTTTATGTGAATTTAGTTCAAACTATAGTAGAGTGTTCTACGAGTTCTCGTTGTTAGAGCTGCTTATAGACGTATAAGAAAAACAACAGACGAACAGAAGCAAAGAGGCGTAGCGTCCCGTGGAAGGAGACGTACAACAAAGGTGCTGGGAATCCACTTAACGATTACATGCAGCGATGTGAAGGCCTTGTTTCGATCATGTGCAGCTATCTGTGGCAAGTGTCGGCACAAGGATCCAGAGTAATTGAAAACAGTACACTCAATAAAAACGTCTTCAGTACCGACGAGAGGTTACAGCAACCCCCTTTTCGTGGCAAAAGTGAAGCGCAGTGTGTGTTCGGCCTTTTGCTCCTCGAGGCAGTGAAGACGATGTCATGACGAGTGATTTTATGCCACTCATGTAACGTTAGCACTTGTGGTCTTATCTTATACTGGTCTGTTGTGTGTGTGCAAGGCGTTCTTACCTAGTGGAAAGGTGTACAATTACAGGGAGTACATTTTTTGTGAGCCTAACAACTTACTTCCGACGAACTAGATGCTAACCGGTTTGCTGTGAAGATTGAAAAAGCTCTTTAAGAATCACGAGTAGAGTACATGATTGGCCCAAGCACTCATTATCCGCATTACGTTCTTGTCTTTGATAACTTTGTACTAATCATCGTAACTAGATTTCGAAATCTGAGTAGTGACGCCGGCTAAAAAGATGTCCTGTAAGATGTGTTATCCACGACGTTATCGTCAGGGCATGACACATTTCGATAATCAGAGCATGAAAACACAACCCAGAGAAATGCACAAGCACGCCTTGGTCGGGCCTGTTGTGTGTTTGAGGAGGGAGATGAGGGGCCTATGGAACAGGGAAACCGTAGGGGCAGAATAGGGGATATTTGAAATTTAGGGCGCCAACATGAGCCGACAACTACCTATACTATTGTCAAGGACGGACGCGGCACGGATGCCCCATCTGCTTGCTCGCAAGTGCACTATGTCCCAGCAGGGTGACGCATTTTACAAATTCCTGACTGCACTCTCTCGATCCGACGTTGAGCCTTCGAGTACCACCCAGGACTTGCCGACGAGAAGCCACGCTTTTATACAGACTATGGTTGGGCATTGCGTTCACAAATGCCTATGCGTTCCGTATAGGGATGTCCGACACCGGAGTCTGTGGCCACTGCGGTCACGAACAGTCAATAGGGCACATTTTATGTGACTGCCCACAGTACAGTGCAGAGAGGCAATCCCTTCGGTAAGCACTCAACAAGCTGGACGATCGGCCACTGTCGGAAGAAGGAATTCTACGCCGTCGTTTGAACTTCACGTCGCAGAAGGCCATGAAAGCGCCACTGCACTTTAGATCTACCGGCCTTCGTGAACGCCTCTAACTCGAATGTCCTTTGTGCGTGTGCGCGCGTGAGTGTTTGTGTGTGCGTGCGTATGCGCGTTTTACTTTCTGTGCGTGTCTAGAAATTTGTACCCTCTCTCGCTGTCATCTTTCTAACCCCTTCCCCCTTCTCCCCATTGCAAGGTAGCAAATCGGAGACTAATATCTGGTTAACCTCCATGCCTTTTCACCTCATATCTCTCCCCATCGGTCAGGCACGCAAGATCGAGAGAGCATGATGGTACGCGTTCAGGTTGTATTGGTTTTCAGAAGCGAAAGCGAGTGTTCACAAGAATAAATATACATAAATTGATCTCATTGTTTCAGCGTAGAGCTGAACGACTTGCGCTGTTTCAAACGGCGCACGTATACTGCTTCTCCGGAAAATTGGGCGACGTGCAATCCTTAGCAAATAACGTTATTAGCCCAATAAATATGCGACGTAAGTTGCAAGTTTCCTGACGCTGCACCATGAATAAATGAAAACTGGATTCTGTATATGTCATCAAATATTTCGCGTGCGCACTCGCGGCAGTGGTGCGCAATGATTGAATAACTTCAAATAGTGTGCCCTCCGTTTCTCGCCCCTGTATTCTGATAAATAACGTGGGAAACTGTGTTTTCATACTAGCTTGTCTTAGACATTTTTTGCTCGGACCTCTTCAACATCCAAGGGTTTCCTCGAACGCTCACTTCGGACCTGAAATACATATCACAAAAGAAGAAATTTCGGCGTTTTATTACCGTTGCGAAGTGGTACGCCTTGTAGCAGCTACCTTCCGGGTGGGTATTGCAGAGTGCACGACTTTGTTATCCTGTTGTAGCAGACTATTGGGAGCATAGTAGCTACACTAGCCCATCGTAGCTAGATGTAGCAGGAAACTGCTGCTTCTTCTTGGCCTCAAAGCACCATCAACGACTGCCTCGGAGACTCTCCTAATGATCGCGCTAGCAGGCGATTACGCGGCTGCGGCCCGAAGGACAAGGCGCACGCGCCCGATGTTTCCAGAGCACAATGCAATACAAATATCCTTTATACGGCCGTGAATTCGTGCGCTCTCTTGGTTTTGTAGAGAGTAACACGTGGGTATAGTAAGGCACCCTGCAAAACATTTAGAATACAGTAAATGGGGCCTATAAGAGGCGCAGGCTTCTGGGAATATGCGAACAAAAGATTATTGCACAGCGCGCTGCTAGAAATTTGTTTAGAATTACTGCAAGAAATCATCGTCTTTTAAGGAAACGTCACAAGGGGCGTCGACTAGGTTGTTTGAGAGACAACCAGCGATGAATGATTGCATGGCTTCGAAAGCACTCTCAAAAATTCCTTAAATATTTATATTGTGTTCGGCAAAAATGCACTGTATACGTCTAGGAGTAGCGAAAAAATAATAAGCTAGCTCCACTGCAGTGAAATTTGTACGAACTGCGGAGCACTGATCTGGCTGTTTTTGTTAAGCTACTTTATTGTGCGCTTTTTCGAAATATTTTCGCTTAATTTGATCTCATTATGTCAATAATTACCTTTGTTGTGTATCTTTTATTACAATAATCTTGTTAGTCCTAACCATTGTTAACGTGGATAAATTTACTTGATTACTGACCACCAATGATAGATTTTATGGGAATTCATCCGTGCAGGCAAGCTTGTGTTGCTCCAGGTGAGCGATTCGCTTATGGATAGTATGCGTCTTTGTTGCGTTTGTAATCAGAGTTGTTTAATTATTCTTGCCAACTTTGACATCACCGAATAATTAACATTTATGCCTATTTTAATTTGCTCAATTATTCTCTTTTATTTCAGCCATAGTTAATCTGCATTCATTTAAACCTGTTTGCGTTAGTTAAGCATGTTGTAAGGCCTGACCGCATGCATGCCATATTCTAGCGGTAGCGACAAGCGAAGTAAAAGGCAGGCACTGTCGCACTGGCGCGTCGCGGTATAGGACAACCACGTGCAAACAAGGCCAAAAAGGGAAAATAAAAGAAAGTGATACTGCTGGTACTAAATCATGCCATCCGAGACATGGCGCACACGAGTCAATCCAGTGCACGCGAATTTCGGAGGCCGTGACCATATTTATGTAGTTTTACTAATAAATATAATCATACACCAAAGAAAAATATTGGAAACGCCAAGAGGTCAACGTTCTCACCTTATTGCATTAGTTCTAAAGAAAGGCGCCGTCACTGCGATCAAAAAAAGTCATAGTTTCGCCGCAAGGCGAAGCAATGAATGCGATAGCAAGAAACTGTAGTGTTATACGAAGTTAGGCTCGCAGCTTCAGGAGCAATATTAATTGTAGCAAACATGCACTTGCTAAGTGAGCGCCTTCCGTGGGCAGCGCGTGCTGGTACGAAGGGCTTTATACTTTGTGTGTCACAAAGCTACAAATACAAAGCTAGGGGAGGCCGCTAAATGAACAAACAGAAGATGAGCGCGAACTATCAAGTGAGGCGCGCACGAAACGAACGCACAGATATACATCGAACGAACGCGAATAAGCTGTCACAATGGATACTCTCAGTTTGAACAGCGCTCCTGTTACAAAGGCGCTCCTCGCGTTGCGCTCCTCGCGCCATCTCGCTGGTAATGAAGGAACGCTATAAGCGCCTGCCGTCTCTGAGTCTTGCCAGCGGTAAAGGGTGTGTATATAAGGCTCGCCGTTAGCTCCTTGAAGCGTCTGCTCTTTGTGGCGTAGTGGTTAACGCCACGCGCTGCGGAGTGAGAGGTTCCTGGTTCGATTCCGCGCGTCGGAAGCATTTATCCGAATTATTTTGTAGCGTTAGCTACACTGGCCTAGCCAAGCCCGTTTCGCGCGGCACATCAAGAGCCGTGCTGCGCATGCGCAAGGATCAGTGATGTCACACAGCTTGCGCACCGGAGCAGGCACCTCTCGCGCACTCCGCCGCCGCCGCGCGCGACTCACCGCCGCCGGTCTGCGCCTGCGCATTCCAGAGGAGTGACGTCGTAGTAGACGCACTGGCGCCGGCGTGCGCTCGCTGTGCAGTCGCCGTCTGACACTGCGCTGGAGCCGCTGCGCTTCTGACTGGCGTTTGCCAGTGTGGTATAGCCATGGAGAAGGAGAGCGCAAATGCTGCTCAACAGCGCAGAAGAGCGGAGAATTTTGACTCATCGGATCCCGAAGTAGTTGCCTGGCAATTAGCGGTTGAGCGTAGGAGGAATGAACAGAAGAAGGCTAAACGTGCTGCGGAGACACTGGAGCAAAGGGAC
Organism: Hyalomma asiaticum; assembly: GCA_013339685.2. Lineage (NCBI taxonomy): Eukaryota > Metazoa > Arthropoda > Arachnida > Ixodida > Ixodidae > Hyalomma > Hyalomma asiaticum. Next base: position 35,936,523 of record CM023488.1, on the reverse strand, counting down.
GAACGTCTAGCAACCAGGACAACCAGGAAAGCTAAGAATAATCAGCTGAACCTTTGCTAACGCTACGTATATCCTGGCATAGCCGAGCTAAGCCACTGCAACATTTTTTCTTTGGGACTATTATATATATATATATATATATATATATATATATATATATATATATATATAGATATATCCTCATACATATACGGTTCAATCGTATATGTATACAAACCAGCCGAGTATGGACTGTCTTGGCTGGTTTTTGCGTTGCCGTTAGCCGGATGGATGGGTGGATGCTATGAGCTTCCCCTTTGTAATGTGCGCCACCAGGCTCGTAAGAAGATTTAAGAACTTTTTTTTTTCTCTTTTAATTTTCCTCATGCCTTTTAAATTTACTTCAATCAAATCGATCATGCCATATCAAAAACGGAATTTCATAGCCCAGTTCCCTGCCCCTTATGGCAGAAATTCCATATTTTTCCCTATAATTATTTTTGTCCGTTCTCTCTAGTTTTCTGCCACCAGTATTCTAACCGTCTCTTACTTATTTCAATCGCGGCTATGTTCAGCTTCCCGTTGTTCGCCCTAAAACCCAAGGCTTCATGTAGGGTGGTGCCCAAACGTACACCTGGGTGGATATTTCCGCATTCAATCAGAACATGCTCTGTCGTTTCCCTATCTTCCTCACAGCATGTGCATTTTTCTTCTTCTTTACTGAATTTCGCTTTATAAACACGCGTTCTAAGGCAGCCCGATCTCGCTTCAAACAATAAAGCGCTTCCTCTTGAATTATCATAAAATGCCTCCCTCTTTATTTCGTTTTTGCCCTCTCGGTAGTTATTCAGAGTCGGTTTTTTTTCCATCGCTGTCCTCCAGTAAATCTTCTCCGCCTCTCTGACTTTTCCCTTTACGCTCTTTGTTGTCAGTTCTCTTAGAGCCGTATATTTACTGGTGAGCCTCCTAGTTCTCTTTCTCCACTGCGTGTCAACGCTCTTTCTATATAAATAGCGGAACACCTTCACTGCCCACCTAACCTCTTTCATATTCCTTAGCCTTTCTTCAAACCTTATTTTGCTCTGCGCTTCCCTTGCCTCAAAACTCGCCCATCCCATATCGCCCTTTACAGCCTCGTTTGTAGTTTTCCCGTGAGCCCCAACGCGAGGCGTCCCACAGTTCTTTGATTCACATCCATTCCCGATTGTATCTCTGGCCTCATGCACACCACTGAGTTCCCAAATGTAAGCCCCGGTACCATTACCCCTTTCCACAGACCCCTAAGCACCTCGTACCTATTGTGTCCCCATAACGCTCTGTGCTTCATTATTCCTGCGTTCCTCTTGCCCTTTGCTGCCAAGGCTTTTTCCTGTACCTTCATGTATCTATCACCCTCATTTACCCATACGCCAAGGTACTTGTATTCGCTTACTTGTATTCGCCGGAAATGCTGCCTGTAGCGCCATCTTGTGTGTATGAATGTAATTACTTCTGGGGCTCACGGTAGCGACTTATGTCTAGCAGTGAAAAAAAAAGCGCCCGTTTTGTAATAATGAGTGCAAAACGTCGCAAATACTTTGTGTGCTTTAGTACGTTAGATTAAGGGAAGACTCAGTTTGCTGCTTGCTGTCGGTGGGAGTAGCAAGTAACTAGAGCGAATTACAATTGCAGCGGGCGTTTTTGTTGCTGCCATGTTGTAGGAAAATCACGCAGCGATGAGCGCGCTCTTCTAGCTTATCATAAAACGGTGACACAGCAAGCGACGATGAAGGAAGGCCCTATGCGATAGCAAATCCTGTCGTTGGTCGTCGTTGCCGCCTGTCGCCATAGCTGGAAAATGGCCTGCATGTGGTTAGCCCTTTAAGGGGACTGTCTACCGCTCGGAAAATTTTTAAGTGTGGTAAAAATGGGCAGATCGTGCGTCACATTTACGGGAACCGACACGCTTTGACCGCACAAAAATGGAATAATTTTTTAAAAGTTTTGGTCTGAAAGTGGTGCGAAAAACGCCACTAGCGACACCCAACAGCGTGTTTGTCAATTTCAAACTGTACGAGAACCAGCCCACGCAGGCATACATACTCTGCTGAAAAGTAATTATGTAGGTCTTACAAACGCACTTCACCCTATGAGACACCGTTTTATTGCATGCAAGAGCAATTCGTTTTTTTTTTCGCTGCTTGCGGGGTTGCGCTGCCTTCAAATTCGTCTGCCTGGGCAGGATAGTAGTACTGAGCTTGTCATGCATGTGGCGCTGCATGTCCGAGTCGCACCCCAGCGCGCCGACTTTCCCTCGCCTATCCTCCTCGTCACTTCTGGAACGTCGACCTTGGAACCGGTTCCTGTTCAGAAGAAGGCTCCCGCGCCCGAAAGCGTTGCCAGGGAGATGACGACGCATCGTGTGAGGAAACCATTGTTGCTTGCGTCTGTACATTTAGAAAAGGGGTGACTTTGTCGATGAAAAAAATCATGCTTTAATAATTTCTACTCTGTTTCTGGAGAAATCACTGCGCGCTGGGACACTCCGAAAGGTGCGCTTTCTATTGAGCCAATAAACAGGAGAGCCACGAAGGACAGTAGACAGTCCCTTTAAAGGGGTCGTGAAAAGAATATGGAGATGCCCGATTGTAATTTTCAGGATGTTTCAATATGCATTCGACAAGCCGATTCCGAAATATTTCGGCGAAATATTCAGTGCACATTTAACCACGTCCTTTTGAAACCCCAGCGTTCTTGCTCTCCCGAAACGACTATGCGACACTACCGGCCGACATGGCAGTATTCGGTGACATTGCAGTAAGATATTGTTAAAGGGGCACTGACACGAAAATTTTTGTCTGCTGTTTTTTCGCTGCGATACGTAGCTGGGAACCTGTTAGCCACAACACGGCACATCATTTGCTCCAGCGCGCGTCAGAGAATTATTTACGGCCTGTTTATTACCCACTAGTTTCAGTTTCGGTTTGGGAGAGCTCAAAAAACGACAAGGCGCCCAGTGAAACTGGCGCCATCTAGCGCTCGCAGTTGAGTAAACGAGTTAGACCACGTGAGCCCACATAACTGTGACGCACTTCCGCACGACAACCACCGCGTGCTCGTTTTCTTTCGCCTGTCGCACTTCCTGCGAGTTGTTGTCGCTGTTGCTGTCATCGTTGCTGGGTGGCAACTATTTTCTTGATGTCTGCCGTCGACGGCAGTCTACTAACGCAGCGAATAAGCAATGGCGGCTATGACGTCATCATTACTAGCTGCACTCTCGGAGCTCAGCTGCCGTGGTTACGTCGCGGAAGTTGGGGGTCCCCTTCAGGTCACCTTTGCTGTTGCCGAGGTCGCGATGTATGGCGTCTAGCGATCGACTGCGCATGCGAACTTCAATATTCATGTAAATTACCTTCGGAGCTGTGTTCGCCATTGAGATTAGGCAGATGACATCTGTATGTCCACGAAAATCGATCCCGCAGGCTATCTTAGCAGCGAAATTTTGGTGTCAGTGCCCCTTTAAGATCAAAGGTATAGTGAACTCCGTTTACTCTAAAAAGAATCGATTTACTTGAAAGCTACAAAGAAAGGAAATACTTAGAAACCGAGCGGTGCCACCATCCGAAAGCAAAGCTGCAGCACGGTTTGCTTTGACGTAGCCGCCGAGAGCGCGCCAATTTCGGAGGTTTGGTGGCTGCTAACATGACTCCAATTGACGAGTGGAGGGGAACGCGAGCAGTGAAACCAAAACCGCGTTTTTTAGCGCTCTAAATTAACACACACAGTGCAACGGAAGAATGTATATTGTTCATTGGAGAGACAGGATCCCGAATACGCACTTAGTACAAAATGCCCAGAAAACGTCTCACGACCCCTTTAAGTATGAAGCATTTTAAGGGCCCTGGCTGTGGGCGTGTAATTTCTCGATGAGGTCGTTGTCACGCTCAGAAACAGCACTTGAAAAAGAAAAGGCCAAAACATACTAATAAATATGACCAAAACTGGTTCAAGCGCTTTTTAAAGCACTGTCGATTCGTAAGCCCGGTACTGCGTCATTGGCACATTCTTAGGACTGATCCAGGTGCGCACGCAGTGCTTCTCCGAGGGCGGTCACTACTCGAATACGTCAGCCTTGAACGCCTGTTATATTTTGATGACGTATGCCTCGGGTTTTAAGTCCCGAAACAACCATACGATTATGAGACGCAGTAGTGGGGATGGAAATTTCGACCCCCTGGGGTTCTTTAACATGCACTCATGTCGCACAGTACATGGGCCTCAACATTTTGCCTCCATAAGAATGCAGCCGCCGCGGCCGAGATCCGGTCCCCCCGCGACCCTCGGTTCAGCTGCCGAGTGCCATAGCCACTATAACACTTTGGGGGGGGGGGGGGGGCACCTATTAAATGTCATCTACCTTTGCCGTGGCTATCGTAGAAGAAACAGTTAAAGATGAATTAAGGCACGTTAAAAAGAATAGCAGTAATATTAACATAAACTGGTTTTCTTTCACTCTCCGTGAACCCACCTGTACAGAGAGGGTGCACCGTTGTCCTTTTAATGCACTTCCAATGGAGCTTCTGCCTTGTTAGGTGTCTGGTGAGCATCCCAAAGATACGTTCACTTTCTCTTCAATGTGCCATCGAAGAGCATTAAAGAATCTCCTCGTAGACGTACCAAAATGATTTAAACTTACTTACGATGCACAGCCCCGACATTGGAGCTCTCTTGCCTCAAAGCGGCACTTCCTAAGATGAAAAGGGGCACCGCGCCTGGCCGATGAAAAATCGCGCTAAGACTACTTGCTAATCTTCCGGGTTCCTCATACATGCACCTACTCGATTATATCAACGCCATCTGGGAAGGTCAACCCTTCCCGCAAGACTGGAAGACCGTCCTGGTAACTTTCACACCTAAGTCGGGCGAATCTATTGATACCGATAACCCGTGTACCATATCCCTTACATTCTGTGCAGGAAAACTGATGAAAACCACGGTTCGAGATCGCCTTTCATCGTATCAAGAGCGCACCGGCGTCTTTGCCGACACCATGTTTGGATCAGACCACAAAAATCTGCCCAATATATTCTACTAAATCCATCGCGAAGTAAAACAGTCCGCAACTATACGCAGCAACAATAAGGTTGCCCTCTCTCTAGACATGAAAGGCGCCTTCGATAATGTCAAGCTTAGTGCTATCCTGGACAGTCTTAACACCACAAACTGCGGCAGCAGCACCTTTTCCTACATATGAGACTTCTTTACTGATAGGGAGGCCATTTTGCGCATTGAGGATGACGAACACGGTCGCTACCTAATGGGCACGAGAGGCCCCCCACAAGGCGCGGTCCTTCCACCGCTACTTTTTAACGTCGCCTTGATGTACCTTCCGAGAGAGCTGGCTCGGATCTCAGGCATCCAATATGCGATGTATGCCGATAGTTCAATATTGAGCATACAGAGAACCTGGGAGAAATTGAGGCCACCCCACAACAGGCTGCCTCCACTGTCGACTCCTATGAGTCGGCGTAAGGGCTCCAGCGCGCCCCAGCTAAATCCGATTTTGTTCATATCAAAGCCAACCTAAAAGACAAGACGCGCATCTACCTGACCCTCTCAGAGGCACCCATTCACGAGGCAGAGGAAATCAGAATCATCGGCTTGTGTATCCACAGTCGCCTAGAAATTGACACAACCATAGCCAAACTCAAAAAGAGCGGCGAACTGGTGGGACGGATGATTCATCGCGTCTCAAATAAGCGAGGAGGACTGCGAGGTAGGGATGCCCTTCGGCTCTCCCAGGCCTTCGTCACCAGCAGAGTCTTGTACTTCGTTCCCTACCTACGGCTTACGAAACACGATGCGGAATGCATAGATAAAATAATACAGAAGGCCATCAAACGGGCTCTGTGCCTCCCAATCACAACATCCAATGCGCGCTTGTCCGCGCTTTGCGTGATAAACTCGCTCAAGGAGCTCACGGAAGCCCATCTAGTAAATCAGTACACTCGGGTGGCACAGACGCCTTTAAGTCGACGCCTTCTCACTCACCTCTGCATACAACACGATCATACAACAGAGGACACGCAGAGAGTACCGGAGCTTTGGAGGCACAAATTTTTTGCATAGCCTCTGCCCAAAAAATCACCGCCCAAGCACTCCGCACAAACGGTTAACCAGCGACGCTGAAATGTGCGGACCCGGTGTTTAGCAGGTTAAACCCGACACAGATGTCGCAGCCGAAGCCAAAGTGCCGCTGGAGAAACTCTCGCTGAAAGCGGGCGTTCGCCGCGGCGAACTCGCTCCCGCAATCATCATGTGGAGACGCTGCGAGCGCATGACCGCGTTGGACGTGCAGCACATCGGCTCCGTCGACTTTCGATCGGAACTCCTGATTACCTCTTTGGACCTCCGAGAAAATCTCACCACCTTCACCGGAATGTGGTCCGGTTCATCTGGATGCCTCACTTCGTCAGGTGGGCCCCTTTGACGAATTTTACGGGCAATTTACGTCTCGACCACACCGACGCTGCCGCTAGGCCTAACGGCCATGGCACCTACAGGTGGAATGAACAGCCGGCCCGGCACTGCAACCGCAACCGCGGCGGACACCAAAGTTGGATATGACCCTGACAGCATGATGTGGACCACCATCCCGTCTTCGAACAGCAGACCGGAGCTGCTCCAAACTTTCAAGAGCGCTGCGCTTGCTGCCGCGGTCGCTCGCCGAGAGCAGGCGAGGAACGCTCTCATGACTGCCTCCACAGACGCGGCGTCTCTAGCCACAGCTGACGCCGGCGTCTGCTCTCCAACTCTCTCGCCGCCTGCGCCGCGCTCCGCGGGCCAGAAGCGGGGGAAGACCAGGCCTCTGTGGCGGCCTCAACCTCTACCGAAGCCGAAAGCAACTGACTTCGTCGTTGTGCTCAAATACCGAACTCAGCTGTCCCTCGCCGCCGTTTTCCCCGAGAACGGGGCCGGTCGCGCGCTCATCGCCCACCTCAGAGCGACCGCGACTCGGCTAGTAACTGTTGTGTTGGTGCGGGAACAAAATCTCATGTTGGTCTACACCTCGAATCCGCACATAGCGGACAAACTTATCGGTGAGTTTGCGGTTCCCTCATCGGTCGGACCAGTGCCTATGTTCGGGTACTTACGGACGGACACTCAAGACTCCTGTTATGGGGTAGTGACGGTGCCCAACTCCGACAATGAAGCCACTCTTCGTGAGAGCCTTTACTGGCCTGAAGGCGAAATCCTGCACGTCCGGCGAGTGGGCACCTCTAATAAGGTGCGCCTCACCTTTTCCGGCAAGGTGAAGCCCAGGTACGTCTCCTACGACGCCCTGCTGATCCCGGTCCTGCTGATCCCGATCGAACATCCCAGCGACGACAAGGTAGTCCTCGCCTTAGATCTTAGGGGAGCCTTCGATAACGTTGCCCACGAAATCATTCTTACCCATCTGTCTCAAACGGACTGTGGGCATAATACTTTCAGGTACGTCTGTCAGTTCCTGACGGAACGGCAGGCGTACCTCCGTATCCAGGACAAGGAGCATGGCCCATATCCTCTTGGTACACGAGGAACACCACAGGGAGCGGTCCTCTCTCCCTTCAATCTCGCCATGGCTCACCTCCCCCCACTGCTGAGTGATATCCCCGGCGTACGACACGCCCTGTACGCCGACGATATTACGCTGTGGGTAACCCAGGGTTCTCTTGGCAGCATGGAGGCCAGCCTGCAACATGCAGCATCGGTCGTGGATGACTACGCCCGCCGCTGCGGCCTCGAATGTTCCCCCGCAAAATCGGAGTACGTGCATCTTCGCCCCAAACCGAAGGACACGACCCAAATTGCACTCTCCTTGCACACCGGGCCTATCCCGGAACGCAAAGAAATCCGCGTCCTGGGGCTCTTCATACACAAGAGCCGAAAAATCGATACAACCCTGCGCAAGTTACGCAAGGTCGGGGATCAGGTGGGCCGCATGGTCCGTCGCGTCTCGAATAAGCGGGGAGGTCTCAGAAGCCACGATGCTCTGAGCCTCGCCAACGCTTTCGTGACCAGTCGAATCCTTTATTCGACACCCTACCTGCGTTTGCGCAAATGCGATGAAAACGCGCTGGAAGTTATTCTGCGCAAAATATACAAACGCGCCCTCGACCTTCCGATCTCGACATCTAACCAGCGTCTTGCAGATTTGGGAGTGACGAACACGTACAGGGAACTTAAAGAGGCCCATCTTAACAACCAGTACCTGCGACTTAGTAAGTTGCGGGCAGGGAGATGTCTCTTACACCGTCTGCATGTCTCTTACATCTATCGCGCAGAAGAGAGGACCACGATCCCAGAGGACTGGAGTGGTGCATTGGTTATCCAACCACTGCTCCGAAACATGGCTAGGGGGACACACGAAGGCAGGCGCACTGCGCGGGTTGCGGCCCTGCAAGGACGTTATGGGTCCCGTCCTGGAGTCTTCTACACGGGTGCGTCTGGCCCTCACCACGGGGGATGGTACACGGCAGCCGTAGTCCACCAAGAAGTACCCGTTCAAGGGCTCACTTTCCGAGCACCAAACATCACTCACGCGGAGGAAGTCGCCATAGCTCTCGCCGCAGCGGACCCCGCATCTCGGATCATTATTACCGATTCGCGGAGTGCGTGTCAAAATCTCATAAAAGGTCGCATCACTAATCGCGCTGCTCAAATTCTCAAGCGCTGTTATTATCTGGACCGCCCCTCTAAACGCGCCGTTATCTGGACTCCGGCCCACGCAGGGCTAGGTGGTAACACGGCTGCCGATGCCTCGGCCCGCGCGCTTCATCCCCGGGACCCGCCTTGCCCTTCATCGCCTGCTGATCCAGAGCCTAAATCGGCAATATCATTTCGTGAGATCGCAGCTAAGTATAAATCGAACAGGCTCCGATTTCCACCTCCGGCACCAGGCCTGCCTAAAGCTGACGAGCGCTGGCTCTTACGGCTCTACACCAACACAGCATTGTGCCCGGCGATACTCAAGCACCTCAATTCGGCCTTCTCTGGGGAATGCCCGCACTGTGATTATCCGCTTGCGGATCTTTTCCACATGGTGTGGGCATGTCCATCTAACCCGGCGGTCCCCCCAATCACGTCCCCTTCACCCCCTACCCGAGAGAGCTGGGAGGCTGCCCTGCTCGGCTGCTCCACCTTGGAGGGCCAAAAGGCCCTCGTGGCCAGGGCGCGTGCCGCCGCGGCAGCCACAGGGGTCCCGGACTAGGAACCCCTCCTATAGAGGTTGTACAGGGTCGGCTAACCCTCTCTGTAAATACCATCAATAAATGTTTTTCGCCACCACATCATCATGTCGACGCTGTTGTGCCCGCAACACCGCTTCTTCGGCGCGCCGTCGTTGCAAGCGTTTGACATCGAGAGCTAACATCCGTGGCTTACCCAAGTGGAAGCTCACAGTCGAAGCTGATGCGCGCGTGCTCGGCGCCACGGCTGCGACGGGATGGACGACGTCACTCACGGGCCAGCCAATGGCACGCGGTCTTTACGGCGCAGAGAACGACGTCACTGGAAGGCGCAGCCAATGGAGACCGCTCGTGACACAGATGCCGAACGGGTTTTCGTTTCTCCTAACCATATACAGCTTTCGCTCTAAAACATGGACTAAGAACTGCAGCAGCACCAGGGCAGACGGGAAGCATGCGTTGGGGCGCTACAAACACGGTATCGTAGTAACAGAGGGGTTTTTGACATGGATGTCGCCGGACCTGCACCGAGGGAATACTATACGGAAGCAGTACTACACAGGGAAACGCAGGTGGATGACCTTTGCTTTAAGGCTCGCCACTTAATACAGGCGGAACAGGTTGATAACGCGTTGGCCCTCGCGAATCGAGTTTCTAAAGTCATTATTTCTGAATCTCTCAAAGCCTGCACCTGCTACTTGGCAGGGGAAATTTCATTCCTTGCCTACGAAATTCTGCGTGAGAGCGCAAGGTTCACCGACCCCGACCCCCAACGCGTGGTATTGACCCCAGGTTGTCAGGTACTTCGAGGGAACGAGGGTGCAGATGTGGCTGCCCGAGCGCTCGTTCCCCAGGTACCTCAATCGAGCCCCATGGACTGGACCACACAACCGCCGCTGCTCAGGTGTAGAGAAATTATGGAACACTATCGCTCCCAGCATTGCCGGTATCCATCCCCCGTCATGGGTATGGGTAAGGCGTTAGAAAGAATTCAGAGCCGACTACAAACAAACACGTTGCTGTGTCCGGCAATATTACAGTACTTTGATCCCAAAGTTGCTGGCAGGTGCTAACACGGAGGCGAGACCGCTGATCTCTACCACACAGTATGGGCCTGCCAGAAGAACACAGACCTTTCTCCCCTCCCAAACCTACGCGAGCTGACTGGGAGGCGACGCTGCTTAGCTGCTCCGACCTCCGGGCCCAGGAGGCGCTGATAGCACGAGCAAAAGCAGCGGTATCGTTCAATGACATCCGCGACTGAGAATGTCAACTAGTCTATAGGGCCCTTTAGGGGGCTCATACGCTCTCTTCTGTAATAAAGTTTTTCACCACCACCACCCCGACAAGCCTTCATTTTCTAAAATCCAAAGCATTCCTGACCCTCAAAACTGCGGTGCGTCTCACCAAATGATCATCATCATTATTTCACGTCCCTTAGAGTGTGCGTGCACTTAGAATCTTCTATGCAATGCCCAATGTGACTCTTCTTGACTCGCGCACATGGCCTCAGCCAACAACTACACAAGCAAAACACAATGTCACTTGACATGTTCCGCCAGAATATCACACGACTATCAAGGAACTTGTTTCAGTAAACTATCAGCCAACTTCGCTGTGGTCTCGCTTGCCCGACCTAGTGGAAGCTGCGTACTTTTTAATATTCTTTCTGTTCTTTTTCACAGCACATCTGTCAGTCTAGCCGGCGCCGTCTTCGTCGTCTTAGTAGTAGTCGTTACGCAAGTGAGACTAAAGAAATAATGGATCAAGCTTAGTCTCCTTGGCGAGGCGGGATTAGAATCCGGGACCTCAGAATACGACAGGAAGTGCTATTACTACTAGGCTATGTACAGACGCTTGCAGAGCTTCAATTTATGGAAAACATATGAATGTGTTGTACCAATTAGACCTAAATAGTTCTTACGAAAGTACGGGTGCTGTGGTGTTCCGAGCAAACACATTTAATCAATGACGACCAAGTTCACACAGAAGATAGCTCTTGACGCAGATACCCCTATTTGTTACGAAGCAATGTCATACCATGCATACAGATTCGTGGAGATATGACTCAGTAATTTAGTGGCAATACAGGAAAACTTACTGAACCACTTCAGATTTTAGGATATGAAGGAAAATTCGCCACATGGCATTCATATTCAAAGCGATTCATAGAAGAGAAAGAAAAGCATTGGCATTAAGTGATATTTTAACTTTAGTGTAATTCTGCTCAGTGATTCCTATTATATAATAAAATTCGGCGGTGTTTTGTGTTTTTCACACGGCGTACAGCAGCATTTCACTGGTTATAGGATTTTAACATTAGTAAAGGCAGTTTGAGGCTTTGTGAGAAAGATTGGTTAGTTACCATATCCCGAATTTTCCCTGGGGACGTTGAGCAGGTCGCAGGAAATGCCGTCAGTAAATATTATGGGATCCACGTCTTCCTTCGTCCCTCCTGAAGCAGAATTTTTACGTTAATTTTAATTCGCACAAACGAAAGTCATCCATCAGGGCACATCAGTGTTCATTGCAACGTGACCGGGTAACCCGCTGCTCTTGTAGTTGCCCGATGAGCTACGGCACCTTCGAAAATATGATTAGACTATGAAATTTTTAATAGCATCACTTTGAAAATATGCAAGTAACTGTAAAAGAGGCCAATATTTTTTGCGACAACGTGGACTATAGATCACATTTCAGTGCAGAAGTGCCATTTTCATTTAAACGAATGCTGGTGAGCATTGTCATCGTGTCGTATGACTTGATCGCTTGCTCATGGCACCGACTCACCAGCTATGTCTAAAGAAATGTAGTATAATATGGATGTGCTACATAACCAAACTCAAACGAGAAAGAAATAAGAATTCTCGGGAGTTTTACCGTTCCTCCTAAACTTTGCAACAAATGACCAGAATCTAGTGAGAGCGGATGGGCACGGATGCAGAAAGGAAGAATGTTACACGACAGTTTGTCTTGGTTTTTTACGGGGAGTGCCTTTGTCACTTTGCTGTGGCGTTGCGCGCAGGCCGCACTTGTATGCAGCTTCAAGAATGCTGTCGACCATTTTACAAACTTTCCATGCCCGACGCACCCACTTGAGCGCCTTCTACAACCTCAGCGATAATGACAGGACGCGCTGTGGCGAGTTTATAACAGCGGGCGCATTTCCCGGCTGGTCAGTTCTATCGTCGACTGAGAAGTCTCTGCTAACACAATGCAGTGTGATTTGCTTTAATTTGCTGGGCACAACTTCGCGCAATTAACAGTCCGGTTGCCAGCGCCTTGAAGTTCCATCCGTCCTTCGTCGCCACGACCACGTTACGTCGGGTGGAAATGCTTCCCGCTCCACTTGCCTCACGTCCTCGTCCAGCTGTGAAACAATCCCATGCCGTCACGAGCGTGACTCCAACCATACCCTTTGAGCTAGTTCCAGCCAGCAAGTTTCTAGCAACAACAACAACAACAACAACAAAACACACTACGACAAGGACTCAATTCACTATTACGGCAGCAGCGTCACCGGCAACAGCCATCGGCAACAGCCTAACGGGCCGCCAACATTCCGTGCATCTTCCTACGATGACCCATAAAAATGAGTAGCAAAAGTTCGACCACGTTGCTGCCTTCAAGACATAAGGCTACAAGGATAAGGCGCACCACGCATATTTCTACCTGGTTTACGCCTCAAGCATCTGGATGGAGAGTCGAGAGTCGACTCTTGGAACATGGGGACTCTTTCGATCTGCATTTTTGGATAAACTCGCGAGTGCCGTCCTTAAGGAAGGGACAGAATCAATGCTTGAGACACGCGTGCAGCTCCCGAATGAAAACGTTGCGATATTTACGGAAAAGATGATCGGAACTTTCCGCGACACTATTGCCGAGTTGTCTGAAGAGAAGAAGGTTCGCCTGCTCATGAGAGTACTTAAGCAAGAGCCCTTTGCTGGGCTGATAAGGAACCGATCAAAAGCAGTCCAATAATTATTTTCAGAAGCAACTGGGATCGTGAATACGCTGGACATGTGTACCCACCAAGACAGTCGAGATTCGATGCCGCACTACCCCGAAGTGCAGGGGTTCTGCTCTGAGGACCCCGCTAGACCATAAGGGTCATTGTTCGCGAGGAAATGAGCCGGGTGTGTCACAAAATAGTGTTTATTTCGACGAGAAACTCGGCGTCGTGCTGAAGGGAAAGCTAAAGAAAACAACAAGAAAAGCGACTCGGACGGCAGAGGCGTCCAAGGTACGCCCAATCTCCAAAAAGGGAGAATGTTGCAGAAAATGTCTTATCGCGACGAGCGCGCAAGCAAGACAGACGTAGTGAGAGAGAGGAGGCGTAGAATACATACCGATACTCCTCGCATAGTAAGAGGCAGCGAATGACCGAGCAAGAGCAAGAAGATTCCCAACTTTGTGCATGCTTGTATCACGTGAGCCGCACCGAAACTTCTAGAATGGCTTTCGAAGGCTATATGAACCGTCGACCATGGGCCGCGAGTAGGAAGAAATAGTAGAGGAGTAGAGGAAGAATTAACAGTAGCAACAATTGACGTGGTGTGTGACTCAGCGAGCCAGCTGACGAGCCCTGCCTGCAAGCTTCGAGTTGAGAAGACGCCTCGAGTGATTGGGTGAATAGGACTCTTTTCGTGTTTTATTCTTTGCTGCAGTGCATGAGCTTGTTGGAGTTGGTTGGTTTCGTGTAACGTTGCAACCCATCTGTGTTTGGAAGAGCCGTGCTTGTGCGCGTTTAGTGTAACTGCCTGTTTGATGAAAATATATTTGTTTTGTTTGATCGCCTTTGGCGCTGGCTCGGTCTTTGAACCACTGTTGGCGTTTTGCTAGTGTGCCGAAAGGGACGAAAAACCTCATTATCCAAGCTTTTGTGGGATCCTTTTTGGGGATCCAAGACATTGGTTTTTGGAATTAATTCCAGCGAGCGCATCCCGTACCTCACAGTACGGGATTGGTGACAGGATGTTCCCATCCACTCAACCCGACGTAGCTTCTCTCGAAGATATTGTTGGTGAGAAAGTCCAGACGTCGCTTCCAGTTCACGAAACACCGCAATACCAACCGTAGACGATGACCTACGCCGATGCCACGGCTCCTCGCCTCCGCAGATGTCGCCAGCCATCTCGCTCGCCAGTATTCCAGCGCTGCGCACCGAAGAAAACCGACGTATGGCGTGCCCACGACCAGCATCCGGTCTGCTACGAATTTGACAATCCAGCGATACCCACCGCTACTGCCATTACCGTGAACGCACCGCGTACGTGTCCAGGTGAGCCACCTACGGACATCGCCGACTACGTCGACGGAGCGCAGTGGCAATGACGACGACCAATTCCTTCATCTTCACCTGGCCGCTACACCTTCTCGGATCTCCGTCAGTGCACCTGCCCAACTCGGAGCCGATCTACCAGCCTCTATTCGGGAAAATCAGGTCAGTAGCCGATGGAACTGCGGTTGCTGCACGACACAATGTTGAAGACCTACCGCAGCCGACGACGACAAAAACGACGACCCCCGACGAAGTCTCAGTATGTTGCCTGGCCATAGCGTTGAATACAGCCCTTCACCGCCAAAAGATTTGCCGACGTGAAGCAGCAGCAGCGGAGCAAACCGACACAGCCGTTATCCGACTCCCCGGCCTAAGCGGAAAACCAGATGACGAACTACCGACCTCGACGTGAATACTGACGGCCGCAGTATCGCCGCCTTAGCCGACAACAGAGCCGAGCCGACTGCTCTGTCATCAGTGCTGCTTTCGCCGCCAAGTTAAGGTGTGTAAAGTCTGCCTGAGAAGGACCAGATATGCGAACAGTGGGGGGCCATCTTACAACACCGACTGGAATCTTTACGGCGAGTCACAAGTGCCGGTCAGATTTATTCGGTGAGTTTTGTTGTCGTACATTGGTGCTCGATTGACGTCATCCTAGGCACGAATTTCCTGCCCCAACATGGCGCAGTCATCGACCGAAAATCTTGGTCCATATTGCTCTGTACAGACAATTTAATGCCGCTGGATAGCAATGTCGGTTGCCGTGCCTTGAATGTGACGGAAGAGGATGTCACCCATTTCGGCACTTTCCAGCGTCATAATTTTCTCAATACCAAGGAACATACAGAGCTACGAGGAGTCGTGCCGAGTGACCAGCGATTCCTTTAAGCCGTCAGATATGCGTCAGAAGAGGTATAGCCGAGATTCGTCATGCTAAAACGAACATAATGGTGACGAATTTCAGCAACGAATAAAGGCACCTCAACAGGGGTGGGATGGTCGCCTACATAGAAGAATTCGTAGAAGCCACCAGTACCTTCACCTTAACGGATTCTCCGGGACCTTTCGACGTCAATCAAGGTCTTTCCAGCAATAAACAAGATGAGCTCAAGGCCTTGCTCCAAAATACAAGGAAATCTCGTCGTTATCAAGGCTTCATGAGACTCTAGGTGCAAAACGTCGTATTCTAACCGACGAATATGCACCGCTTCGTGAAAACCTGTACCTTGTTTCGGCTCGGAAACGCGAAGCCATAAAAAAAAAACCATTCCACGAAATGCTACGTGACCACATCATCCAACCGTGCAAAGGTCCGTGGGCGTCTCCCGTAGTTTTAGTGAGGGAGAAGGATCGATCTCTACGTTTCTCTGCCGATTATCGTCTCTTGAACGAGGAGGAGGAGGAAGAGAAAGGAGGGAGGAAAGACAGGGAGGTTAGCCAGTGCTGAGACCGGCTGGCTACCCTGTGCGGGGGAAGAGGGGTGAGGGGAATGAAAGATAATAGAAAGGAGACACGACAAGAGAAAGGAAAAGGATAGAGAAAAAAACGCACAGGAAAAGAAAGGAAACGCGACACTGCTTAGAGTCTGTCCTTTAGACCGCTCGTCCTTAAAGATCGTAACAGCGCGTTCAGCGCTTTCCGTGCTGACGATGGTCCTGGCCAGTGTCCCAAAACTCGTTGCTCGGACAAAGGGCGGCTGTCAAGTCTGTCTAGAGCAGCGGTAAGTTCTTTCCTAGGGCCACTGTAACGGGGACACTCACAAAGAAGATGACGTATCGTTTCGTCGCAGCCGCAGTTCTCAAACTTAGGGTCGTTCGTCATTCCGATGCGAAATGAGTAGGCCTTCGTGAAGGCAACCCCAAGCCACAGGCGACACAAAAGCGTCTCCTCAGCGCGAGGTATTCCTGACGGAAGGTGGAACTGAAGGTCCGGGTGCAAACTGTGGACACGAGCATTGGTGAATTCTGATGAATTCCACTGTGCACGTGTAAGTTCACGTGCTAGGGATTGAAGCCTTGCGGATGCGTCGGTCCTGGAGAACGGTATTCCTCTACAGTGGTTATCATCGTGGGCAGATCGGGCGCATTCATCAGCGAGGTCATTGCCGCTGATCCCACAGTGACCTGGTATCCACTGGTACGTGATGTTATGTCCTTGCTCGACTGCATGGTGATGAAGAATTCTTATGTCAGCGACTAATTGCTCGTGAGGTCCATGACGAAATGGTGATATAAGGGACTGAAGAGCTGCTTTGGAGTCGGTGAATATTGACCATGCATGGGAAGGTTCTGCAATTATGACCTCTACCGCAGCATGAATGGCGGCGAGTTCTGCAGCCGTCGAAGTTGTAAAATGGGACGTCTTGAATCGTATGGTGACGGATTTTGCTGGAATGACCACTGCTCCTGTGGAGCTTACAGAGGAAACTGACCCATCCGTGTAAACGTGAAGGCGTCCTCTGTGTTTCTCATGCAGGAGCATTAGGGTGGCTTGTTGTAAAGCTATAGATGACAAGTGGCTTTTCTTTTTGATTCGGGGAATGGTCAGGAGCGCTTCGAGGGGATGAAGACACCACAATGGTAATGATGGCCTTGCTGGAGGCGTGAAACTCGATGGCAGGACAGCACGATGAGCAGCAATAATGGCGCTGAATTCGGAGTCTGGCCTAGAAACGGAAAGAGACGCTAGGTGGTGCGATGGAATTCGAGCGAGATGCCTTATGTGTACTCGTAGGGCATCCACACGAAGGTGTGTCATGATTGGGTGATCACGTGCGACGACTACAGCCGCTGCTGTAGATGCACATTTCGGCAGTCCAAGACATATTCTCAAAGCTTGGGCTTGAAGCGACTGGAGAACGCGCACGTTAGTTTTACGTGTTCCGCCCAGCACTGGTAGGCTATAGCGCATGCATCCAAGGAACAACGCTGTGTAAAGCTGGAGCATCGCTCGTACAGATGCACCCCACGATTTTCCCGCAAGGAACCTGAGCACATGGGTGATATTGGTTAGCTTCCTTTTCATATAGGAGATGTGAGGGCTAAGACAGGTCGCGGTCGATTATTAATCCCAGGAATCGGTAGGTCTTCTCGCACTTGACAGCCTGTCCGTTAATTCTAATTACGTAGTGCCCCATTTCCTTGCGTGTGAAAGCAACTAACGAGCACTTCTCGGATGACAGTTCGAGTCCCCTTTCATGAAGGTAATTGGAGGTTATTGTGGTCGCTCTCTGTAGCCGGGCCCGTACGTGCATACGTGTCACCCCAGACGCCCAGATGCAAATGTCGTCTGCATATATAGAAAGATGGACAGACCGTGGAAGTGCGTCGACGAGGCCGAGGAGTGCTAGGTTGAAAAGTGTGGGGCTCAGGACTCCGCCCTGTGGCACGCCGCGACCGGTACAATGGTGCGTTGTGGTACCATCCTCTGTTTGTACGAAGAAAGTTCTCTCCTTTAAATAGCTGTAGATCCATGTGTAGACACGGCCTCCTAGTCCAACATTCCCCCAAACATCCAGTATGGCTCCATGCAATACTTTGTCGTATGCGCCTTTTACGTCCAAAAATATTGCTGCGGATAATCTCTTAAGGCTTTTTTCCTGCTGTACAGATGAGATAAGGTCTACAACGTTGTCAATAGAAGACCGTCCGCGCCGATAACCAGCCATAGCATCAGGGTATATGTCACAAAGATGTCTATTCCCTTCCGAGCATAGACGACACCTGAGGTCGACTCGAAAATTTCCAATGTTTTTCATCGATGAACCTGAAGACCGACTACTGGCAATTGGAAGTCGACGAGAGAGACCTAGCGAAGACTGCCTCCATAACACCAGACGACCTGTTCGAGTTTAAGGTCATGTCCCTTGGTATTTTATTCGGCACATGTGACTTTCAAGCGCGCTGTGAATACAGTAGTGGGAGGCTTGAAGTGGCAGATTGGCCTCGTATACCTGGAGGGCGTTGTCGTATTTACCTCCAGCTGCGAAGAACACCTCCACCGTCTCAAACTCCTCTTCGAGCATTTGAGACATACGGAGGCGCCTTGACGCCAAACAAGTGCAGCTTCACGTACGAGGAAGTGTTGTTTCTCGGTCACGTTACTAATAATTCGGGAGAGCTCCACGATACATAGAAAGCTGCGTTCGTCGCTGAAATCGCTCCAACTGCGAAGAAGGCAGTGAACAGGCTTCTTCAACTCTACGCTTATTACAGGCACTTCGTGAAGGACTTTCCATGGATCGACGAGCCACTCACGTAGCTCACGAAGGCTGCTGTGGAGATGAAATAGAAATTCGCTCAAGACGAAGCATTTCAAGAATTAAAGCGACGCCTGCAAGTGCCTCCAATACTCGCAAATTTTGACGAAGAACCCAACACTCAAATTTATATCCAAGCAAGCAGTGCTGGGCTCGGCGCGTCCTTGTGCGAAGGAGCAACGGTAAAAAATGTCTGTTACACTAGCCGGTCGCTCTAGAAGACGGAAGGAAATTGTTCCACTAGAGAAATGGAGTGCCTTTCCTACACCTGGGCTACCTCAAATTTTCGTCCCTACCTACACGCAGACCCTTCAATGTCGAGAGCGACTACCACACCTTGTGTTGGCTAGCTAAACTGAACGATCCGTCCGGACGCCTCGCAGGATGGAGTTTCAGGCACCGAAAATTCAAAATCACCGTCGCCTACAAGAGCTGAGGAAATCACTCTGACGCCGAATGCTTGTCTCGCGCCCCTGTCCACCCGCCGGAGCAGGGCGACTTGGGCATTGGGTCCTTTTTGGGAGCGGTAAGTGCGGACAACATAGCTGGAAGACACCGATCTGACCTAGAGCTCAAGAGCCTTGTCGATTACGTAAAAGGCAACACCGTTGTGGTGCCGAGAGTATTCAAGCAGTATAGGCTTCGTTTTGTCTATGGAACGACGTTATATTGAACTAAACTCCTCGTCACTCCGAATCGACCGCCTTCTTGTGGTGCCTTCAGCGTTACGTCCGGAGGTTCTGTGAGCCCACCACGACCCCACAGCCGGTCTCCTCGGTTTTTCCCGCGCACTCGCCAGGATACAAGAGAAGTACGACTGTTTTCGCGTCACTGCCGAAGTTCCCCTTTACGTAAGGGCATGTCGATACTGTCAATAACGAAAGACACCACCGACTAGGTCAGCCCGACTTCAGCAGCCCGCCGAACCACGTCGCGACCGTCCCCACATATTGGTACGGACTGGCCGGGGCCGGTCTTCACACCGACTTCCGGCAATATATGAATTGTAGGTACTGACTACTTCTCCCATTACGCCGAAACAAGGGCCCACTCCAAACGCAGTGCTGCTGAGGTAGCCACGTTCTTTGTTGACATCGTTCTGCGTCACGGCGCCTCAGAGGTTCCCATCACCGACAGAGGTACATCCTTTACAGCTGGCATAACTTAGGCGATCATGGGCCAGACAAAGCTCCGTAAGAACACTGTCTACCACCCGCAGACGAGTGGGCGCACCGAGATTCTCAAAAGGACGGTCGCCAACATGCTGGTCATATACGTCGTATAAGACATGAGACGATATATTTCCGTACATCATCTTCGCGTACAACACGGCCTTGCAAGCAACAACACATGACGCCATACAAGCTTCTCTACGGAAGGAGTCCAGCAACGACGCTTGACGCCATGCTGCCAGTCTTTGCCGACGAAGATGTAGGCGTTTTTAGCTTCTTGCGACGTGCCAAACAAGCTCGACAGCTCGTCCGCCGGCAAATAACCAGCAGAGGGTCGACAGCCGTCACTACTGTCTTCGACGCAGCCGCATAGAATACCAACCCGTTGAGAGTGAGTGGGCATGGACGCCGATACAACACGGACTTAGTCAAACGTTCCTGCGGCGCAACTTTGGACCCTTCTGCGTGGTACGACGTTGTGGGGCACAGGACTATGAGGTCGTGCCTGATTGCCTAACGAAATCCCAGCGACGCCGCGTGCGACCCGAAGTTGTACGCGTGGTGCGCCTGTGACTTTCCGGCTACACGCTGCGCAGGCCGGACTTATCTTGCATTCTGCTTCGGGAATGATGCCGAAGAAGAATGCGAGATAAGCCCAGCCTGCTCTGAAACTTCGCGTGCCCCACACGCACATTTGGGTGCCTTATAGAATTCCTGTGATAATACCAAAACGCGCTGTTCGATTGATCTTTGTTGTTCTGCGCCCTAAAGCCTATGAGACGCCGTAGTGGAGGGCACCAGTAATTTCCACCACTTGGGGTTCTTTAATCTGCACTGACACCGAACAACAGACGCGCCTCAACATTTCGCGTCCACCTAAATGCAGCCGCCGCAGCCGGAATTCCATCCCGCTACTTCGGATCTGCAGCCGAGTGCCATATTCGTTAGACTACAGTGGCGGGCTAAGGACGCTTTGTGACGAGCGCATAAAAGCTGCTGGTTTCAGTGATGGTAAATTTTATCGTCCACAAACGACTGTTAGCGCCGCCAACGCCTTCTAGCAGGATTCGCTTTGTTTCGGCGGGCACAGCTTCGCCCAATAAACAGTTCACTGCCCATGTCTTGATATCCACGGCAACCTTCATCGCCATTGCCAAGTGCCAGTATTCTACTCGTCATCATGGTCAGCCTGTCTTCGTCCATTTCAGGGCAAAGGCCTCTCCCGTATATCTCCAATTATCCAGGTCATGCGCTAAATGTGCCCAATTTATCCCCGAAAACTTCTTGATCTCATCTGCCCACTTAATTTTCTGTCGCCCCCTGCCACGCTTGCCTTCTCTAGGGATCCAGTCTTACCTTTAACGACCAGCGGTTGTGTTTTCTTCTCATTACACGGCCTGCCAACGTCCATTTCTTCTTAATTTCTATTAATGTGTCCCTAACACGCGTTTATTCCCTAACCCACTCCGCTTTCTTCTTGTCCCGTAAGGTTACGCGTACTGTTTTCGTTCCATAGCTCGGTGCGTCGTCATCAATTTAAGCTGAACCCTCTTGGTTAGCCTCCAAGTTTCTGCCCCGTGGGTGAGTACCGGTACGATGCAGCTGTTATACACTTTCCTCTTCAGAGACAATGGTAAGCTACCATTCATTATGAGACGATGCTTGACCAATGCACTCCACCCCATTCTTACCAACGTGATTATCTCAACCTCATGATTCAGATCCCGGGTGACTACGTGGCCTAAGTAGACGTATTCACTTACCACTTCCACTGCCTTTCCAGCTATCTCAAGTCGCTGAGCTCCCTTAAGGCTATTAAGCATTACTTTAGTTTTCTACATAGTAATTTTCAGGCCCACCGTTCTACTTTATTTGTTTAAGTCAGTAATCATGCATTGGAATTCGTCTCCCGAGTTACTTGGCAAATCAATGTCATCAGCAAATCTGAGGTTACTGAGATGCTCATCATTAACCGTTACACCCGCCTCCCACATGCCCTCTGAGCACCAATGAAGATTGCCATAGTAGAGCGTATGTAAGATCACGACAAATTTTTCCACGGTTTCTAAAGGGAGAAGTTTGTAGATTACGTCAAGCAGACGAGCGGGCCAACTCACACTGCAAGAAGCACGACCTTCAACATAAAAGTCAAGCAGCAAATAGCCATGGGACCAAAAAAGTGCGTGGTCCTGAAGAAGCACTGTCTTCTGTGGAGGGTCTATTAATTGCATGACTGAAATAGGTAGTCACCAGCAGAGAAATAGCAGTCTCAATACAAATGAAACAGAAATCGTTATATTGATACGAATAATATTTGAAAGCAATGCTCAGATTTATTTTGCTTACCTGTTGTATACAAATATTGAAGGGCATTATGAGTTGAATAGTTCTTCGTCTGCACGGTTGATACTTCTTCATTGCGAGCGTACCTGAAATATGCACAGTACAATTATGGGGAAGAATACGCAAACTATGTTGGACAGTAGGTAAACCTTTTAAGAGTACTTTGTAAGGAGAAATATGTTTGTTGGTCAATGATTTTCGTGGCATACAAGCGACATTTCTGTATTATCGAGTGAAGTTCCGCGCATGCGTCATAACGCTTTGCCACATTCTTTGATCCATGAGCATAGATCATCACTGCCTGCAAACCACCGCTTCACAACTATGGCAGTTTACAGCGCCAGCCGTAATCTTGGGGGGCTTCGTTGCAGAACACTGCCACTGTATTCACAGTTGTTTCATTTCCGCTTTAACGAAGAATACCCATGTGCTGAAGCTGGTCACAGTGAGAGACGAATGCCCTTTCTTTGGACAGCTGTCCTTAAGGGCGCATTCACTTCACGTTTTTTTCTTTATTGTATTGACCAGTGAGCATTTTCTGTAGTTACTTTCTAACAATTATAGTGACTTAAAAACATTTTCGTTGCACTCATTGAATTAGAGAAGAACCCCAGAAAAGTAAATTTATTTACACATACAATAATCTTCAATCGTTGATGGGCTCACATTCTATATTCGTTCCTTTACACAATACTCTTAGCGCATAATCTAGGCACAGCCCTCTATAAATTTCAGCAGCGGATGGCTTCTGTGCGTGCAAAAATTGAGTTCCGCCGATAATACGTGACGGGCGATAGTGGCGATTTTCGCTGACATTGTTATCCGCCTTAATAAGCAAATAAGTAGTGGCCGAGAAGACCAACATCAGTGAAATAAAAAAAGCGAATCATTTGAGAGCGCTGCATATCTGGAGCGTTATACTAAGAAGTACTTAAACATAAGCAAGTAGTCCTTACATTTCGCATAATTTTCATATGTATACCGTGTACACGAGGTACTTGAGGCACAAATGGTGGCTTCAGGCAGAGCCGTACCTTCCAAAAAATTGGCACATTTTCGCCAATCTTTAGGAAATGCTTCTTTTTCGGCGTATTTCTACAGTTACTCAATGGATCCGCCATCCGCAGCAATAACATATTCGACTTCCGAAACAGCTGCTTACATGAACCAGGCGGTCCTTAGAAATGTTGGTTATTACGTCAGAAATGACGACCTTCAGCCAGTCGCTTGTGTTGTGTGATTCTGTGTTATGCCCTCTCTCAGCGATATACGAGAGATAGTAGGCGAGCTCCTTTGAATCTCGGTAACTAGGACGCCACAAGTTGGGAGTGACGTACTCGCAGGAGTTATTATATTAGACACCTAATTCATTTATTTCATTTATTTGCACGTGTAACAGCCCTGCGCAAATCTGCCATAAACAAGGAGAGTCCACAAACGGTGACACCTTGCAAGCGAAACCGGACAGGTTGTCGGCGGATCATTTTGTGAACACACAGCCCACTGCAGTGAAGGGCCAATCATTTGCCAATCGATGGCCGGCCTTGCTTTCCTGGAGCAGCGTGCGTAGCAACTCCACACACCTGGCCACGCAAGACAAATTTTGTAGCGGCCGCATCGTAATTTGCCCGATAAACGCACCCCCATGACGTCGCCACGCCCCAACTTACGTGGCGGTCGAAGCGCGATGACTATATACCGAAGCGCTGACAGCCGGCGCGAATTAGCACAACAATGCTTCGCTCTATCTATGGTTCCTAGATGGCGGTACTACCATAGCGAACCTAAGTGAACCGAGAGCGCAGTGTAAGGGAGGCGATGTTCATTTGGCTAGCTCAACAGAACAAATTTGCTTGATAAACACATTTACTCTATCTAGATGTCAGCACCTTTTAAAGCGCTGCGGTGAAGCCATGAGGCACGTGTGTTCCATTTATGACCAATGCTTCTGTGGTGTACCGTTATAGCTTCCAGCTCCTATTGTCGTATCCCGGCAGAACGTGGGTTCTGTTTGTTGTTTTGCGGGGTTTAACGTCCCAAAACCAGCTCTGATTCTGAGAGACCCCGTAGTGGAGGTCTCCGGAAATTTCGAGCACTTGGGGTTCTTTAATGTGCACTGACATCGTACAGCACAAGGGCCTCAACATATCGCCTCCATGAAATGTAGCCGTCGTGACCTGGTTTCGATCTCGCGACCTTCGGATCTGCAGCCGAGTGCCATAACCACTATAGACCACCGCGGCGGGCGGACATGCGTAAGTCTGAGCTGGGGTGGTACTTTTCCTGTGTAAATCTATCCACATTTTTTCAGTCATCCACATCCACTACAGAAGTACGTCACTGATTATTTAGGGTACCCCGGCATAAAACGCTCTCGTGTTTGAAAAAAACTTCCCGTCACTTGGAAATTGAAATCCTGCAGGACTCACAGGAAGCATGCCGATGATGTTGCATGTCACGCGTAGATTAATTTTGCACAGAAAATATGGAAGCAAGGTGCAAAAGATGAAGCCTCTGAAAACGACGCTCACGAAACAGCTGATAAATTCGTGGTTCTGTGATGCTAATAAGGCGAGTAGAGTTCGGTTCTACAAACACTCGTGAGAAGTGGAAACACGCTCGTGAGACGTACTGTGAACAGCTCATAAGTGGGAAAACGTACGTTGTACTCAAGTATTCTCAAACTCAGACATATATAACGTTAACTTTTACCATATAACAGAACGCAAGGCCGACTTAGGCGGGAAAATGTTACCGATGAGGAGGCCTAAGCTCTAAACTTCTACATTCCGGTAGTGATAGTGGAAATATTCTTTCGGGAAAATACAAAAGAGCTGATCTACTAAAGGGGGGAGGGAGGTGGTGCGCCTAAGTGGTATCTTTAGTCCGGTATGCAATCAGAAAGAGCCGCCGGTCGGGCACGTGCCACCAGTGTGCACTGGGCGCGTGAGGTAGAGCAGCTGAGCACGGTCTATTGCCAGGCTTTTCATGTGCCTCGCCACGGTGGTCTCGTAGCTATGGTACTCGGCTGCTGATCCGAGGATCGCGGGATCGAATTCCGGCCGCGGCGGCTGCATTTCGAAGTAGGCGAAATGTTGAGGCCCGTGTGCTGTGCGATGTCAGTGTACGTTAAAGAACCCCCGGTGCTAAAAATTTCCGGAGACCTCCACCACAGCGTATCTCATAATGAGAGCTGATTTTGGGACGCTAAACCCCCTAAAAATCAATCAGGCTTTCATGTGGCAACGAAACAGGTAAAGAAGAAGGAGAGAGAAAAAGAGAGAGGGGAAAGCTACGGCGATGTGGTAGGTGCCGACCAGGATCCCACAATGGCGACAATTCCCGCTCGGATTGGACAGAAAACGCCTGCCATAACAGGGCGTTGACGTGTAGTCGGCCCATCCACAAGAAGGAGGGACGTCTTGTGAGCGTGCTCCTGTAACGTGACGTGGAGCTGTTATTTGCATCGTGGAGCAGTCGCTGGAGAAAGTAAGGAAGGACACCACACCAGCTCTTTTATCTTAGAGAAAGGTTCCTAATACGGATAGATAGGCACACACTCTTGCGGCAGTCGAACATATGCGAAGTGCCGCAGGGTACTGAACTGGCAGTGTGAAGTAACTGAAGCAGCAGTTTCTAAGCAGGTTTCGTAAGGAAATTTGGTGATGACGAAAAAATTATCTTTTTCTCTATGGTTAAGTGATGGCAAAAAGGGCTGCCTTTCTCTCTTCTTCACTAATATACGTCCAGTTGACGTTATACGCAACAGGAACGTCTCCGAAGTTGCAAAAATTTGGTAGAAAACACACCACGTTCCCCACACGTTTCTCCTTTGAGGGGCTCAGCTACCGGTGGACGTTCTCGATGCTCCTTTGCAAAAGAAGAGCAAGGCGTCAATTCATCTGACTATATTTTCAATGAAGGCGTTAGTGTCCCCTAGAGGGAGGAAGTCGGCACTACTACCGAATTGCTCAATGTACAAACTCATGGAAGTTGGGTGTACGAAGCAAATCAACCAGGAAAACATTTATTCCTTGTGATTACAGGTGAACATGTTCACATTAACAAACCTCGAACGTCCATAGACAGAGTATAAAATAAGAAATCCTGCAGATCCCAGGCGCCGCGGGAATCGGTGTCATCCAAAGCAGTAGGCGAGGGAATCGCATTTGACGAATTGTGTTGCATTCAGCCAAGTATTACAGTAGGATCAAGCGCATGAATGGCTAATGCACGCGAACCAGGAACAACGAGAGCGCTGTGGCGACATAATGGTAGCTTATGGGAAGACGTAACGTTCGTTGTACATAAAGCACAAGAGAGCGTCAGTGTGTCGAAGATACCTGCAAACTACGGTATGTTCACATGCGTATCATAAACGTCGGTCGTTGTATTCCTGTGGGATCAAGCAAATTCGGACAAAAACATCTCGAGTGATAGTGTAGAACATATATATTATTTCTTGCATTGCAGCGATAGTGCTTACTACACATTAGAACTCCACTTAACGTTACACAAGTGCCATCATCAAAAGTGCTGCCGCTGTAGCTTTGTGTACTATACATAGAACGGGAGAGGAGCCACCGTAGGTTCGTTGTAGTGTGCTTACTTGACACCTCGGGATTCGATACCTCCTTACCGCTTGGCAGTAGTGTGCGTGCCTCTGTGCTTGCAATGTGCACATTTCAATTGCGAGCTACGACAAACGGTCGTCTTCGCCATCATCACCATCATTAGCCTATTTTAAGTCCACTGTAGGACGAAGGCCTCTCTCAACAATCTCCAATTTGCTCTGTCTTCGCGAGCTGGTTCCACATTATGCCGGGAAATTGTTAATTTCATTGCTCCATCTAACTTCCTGCCTGCCTCTGTTCCGTTTTCCCTCTCTTGGTATCCATTCCGTCGCTCTAACTGTCCATCTGTTATCTTTCCTCCTCATGACATGTCCTGCCCAGGTCCACTTCTTTCTTTTAATTGATATAATAATATCGGCTACTCCTGTCTGTTCTCTGATCCATTCCGCTCGTTTTTTATCTCTTAGCGTTGCCCCTATCATTTCTCTTTCCATTGCGTGTTGCGTGCTCCTTAGTTTCATCTCTAGTTTTTTCCTTATCCTCCACGTTTATGCACCGTAAGTTAGTACCAGGAGATTGCAGTGATTAAATACTTTTCACTTTATTGACAGTGGCAAGTTCCCAGTCATGATATGGGAATGTCTTCCGAATGCGCTCTATCCCATTCTTCTCCAACGGATTACTTCGTTTTCATGTGGAGGCGCCTTTGTTAATAAGTGCCCCTGATATACGTCTCCATTCACACATTCTAAGGGTTCATTGTTATTTTTAAATTTCTGTTGCTTAACTAGATCTCGAGCACAATTTTAGTCTTTTGCCTGCCCATTTTTAGTAGTATTTTAACTTTTCCAGTCTCGGTCCTCAGTCATGTTTTGTAGTTCGTCACCATCATTTCTAAAGAGCAAAATGTCGTCTGGTACCCTTAAATTTCTTAGATATCCTGAGTATATTACAATTCCCTTTTATTCCCACTCTAGATGTTTGAACACTTCTAGATATGCAGTGAATAACACCCGGGAGATCGTATCTCTTTCTCTGACTCTTCTCCTGATCAGAATTTTCGTGCTCTTTTCATGCACGAGTAGCGTGGCTCTGCAATCTTTGTAGCTGTTACTTATGGTTTGCGCGTATACATCGTGTACACCTTGTCGGCGTAAAACTTCTAGAACTGCGTGTATTTCGGTGAAATGAAATGCTTTGTCTTATTCTATACAGGCTATGTAAAGGGGCATGTTGCCCCGCCACGCTGGTCTAGTGGCTATGGTACTCAGCTGCAGATCCGAAGGTCGCGGGATCGTATCCCGGCCGCGGCGGCTGCATTTCGATAGAGGCGAAATGTTGAGGCCCGTGTGCTGTGCGATGTCAGTGCACGTTAAAGAACCCCCGGTGGTCGAAATTTCCGGAGACCTCCACTACGGCGTCTCTCGTAATCAGAGCTGGTTTTGGGACGTTAAACCCCACAAATCAATCAATCATGGGGCATGTTATATTATATTCTTGTTCTTCATTGCGTTCTAATGATATGCCACATGCCAATTTTAGTTGGTCCTTGAAAGACACAC
This sequence comes from Hyalomma asiaticum, assembly GCA_013339685.2. Taxonomy (NCBI): domain Eukaryota; kingdom Metazoa; phylum Arthropoda; class Arachnida; order Ixodida; family Ixodidae; genus Hyalomma; species Hyalomma asiaticum. The sequence continues at coordinate 35,908,145 of CM023488.1, read as the reverse complement.
GCTATATAAAATGTAATCCCTGTTGCACACGCCTGCATACCTCCGGCTGAGCACTAGAGGTATGATCCACACGTGATTTCAATATCGTTAATCGTGACGTACATGACGAGTGCGTAGCGAAAACTAACGAACACTACAGTGGGTCGCACCCTCTCCAGTGTCATCTAGTGGGTCTGGCCTTACCGCGCATTGCTCGCCGCTCGGTCCCGGGGCTTGTGACTCCAGCCGTTGACCAAGCTACTTGTCGACCCTTAGGCAGGCGTTCAGTAAACGCCTTTACAAGTGTATCATCTTAGTGGTTTAAAGGTCAATCATTCGTCTTCGTCACACGTCTGTACCCTACCATCCAGGCTTTGGTGTATACCAGGTGAACGAGATGACTGGGAGAGCACAAAAGACATAGGCGGCTATACAGATAGATGCGGTCAAAGTGACGCAAGTCGCCAGAAATGCGTTGCATTTAATATCTTCAGCACCACTTCTTAGTTTAATAACAACTGAATAAGAAAAGATATAGATGCCTCGAAAAGTCACCTAATAGTGAAAAGTTAATGTGGCATACTTGCTTGCACCATAACCCTGTTGCATGCGTTCAGTGCCCCTAATTATATACAAATTCGCACTTGACAGAGAAATCCCAAGCACAGCGTGATTTTCTCGTTAACCTACCCCAAGGGCTTTTCTTTAATTGCGCGTGCCTTTTATCGCACACTGCGGTACATTAGTCCAGCGGCTATTTTTGCAGATGAATGCAAGAGAGCTGCATTATTTCGCGGTGGAAAAAGTCACATACACCTGAGCATAACGTAAGCTTCAAACTGAGCATAAAACTTTAACGTACCCCTACATTGCAATGCCGCGCTAAATTTCGATCCATGCGAACAGTTGTTCTGTGAAATATTGGCAACACGCGCAACAAATGAATACATACTCATATCTCGATCTGCTGAGAGATATTGTGGGTACATTTTTACTTCATTAGGGCGGCAACGAATGCCACAGCCAACCCAATTAAGATTGAGCTCTTTAGTGAGTCAACTTCGTCCATCCAAGGAAAGCACCCGCATGTAATCAGAGCGGGACGCACGGTCCTAGTTCCCTGAAGCTGCGCCTCGGGTGAAACGCTTCGGCGTTTATAAATGAGTGGACGGATACATTTCATCTTTATCACGGCTGTCCGCGTATGTTGCAGAATATATTCGACCATCTGCTTAGTGCGCATATTCAGCTTAGAACAATAAGAATTTCTCGACAAGGTTTGAAAGATGCACAGAGGCTTCGCTGAGCGATAACACGTGCAATTGTTTCAGCGGAGCTAGCTCGGTCACAAACGGAAAACGAATACAACTGGTCATGTCATGGCATACCTCTATAGTACTGAAGATCACCTTGACACCTATCCCATGTTTTGAGACAGAGGAGGCAGTCGCCTGGAAAGCTTCCAAGAACCGACGTTCTAGTATCCCGAAAATGACCCCATGGGAGCTTGGACAATTAGGTTTTTGTCCCTTTGATGCACAAGCAAAACGCCAGCAGTGGTTCAAATACCGAGGGAGAGCCAAGGGTGATCAAAAGAAAACAAAGATATTCATCCAACAGGCTGCTACATAAACGTGCAGGAAGACCGCCCTTCGAAATACAGACATAGATGGGTTACATCTTAACACAGAACCGAATAACACAACATATACAGGTTGATGCATTATACAACAGAGAATACAACGTAAAATGTTCTATTCACCTGAGTCACTCGAAGCGTGTCGTCAATATCCGACTTGCCGCTCGATTTCGACGGTTTGTTGGCGGAGCAGCGTCGTTGTTATGTTATGTGGGGTTTAACGTCCCAAAACCAGCTCTGATTATGAGAGACGCCGTAGTGGAGGGCTCCGGAAATTTCGACCACCTGGGGTTCTTTAACGTGCACTGACATCGTACAGCACACGGGCCCCAACATTTCGCCTCCATCGAAATGCAGCCGCCGCAGCCGGGATTCGATCCCGCGACCCTCGGATCAGCAGCCGAGTACCATAGCCACCAGACCACCGTGGCGGGGCGAGCAGCGTCGTTCAACTTCTTTATTTATTCACTGTGTTACATGACATCTCACTGACGAACATGTGCGTGACGTCTGCTTACGGCAGCTCGTGGTCCATTCTTTAAGTTGGTTTCGGCGGGTCTTACAGAAGTTCCGGCGCGGGTCACCTGATCTCAGCACGCGCAAAGCTGAGGGAAAACTCTCGATTAATCTGGTAGCTTCTTCGTGCTCGAGCTTCCTCCTCCTTCGCATGTCGTCGCGTACTTTCTGCTTCCTCCTGATCTCCCCGTCTGTCTCGCGCGCTTACCCCCTGGGATGCGATGAATAGCTGCCTCTCTTTATATCTTTCAAGAATACACCAGAATTGCGCCGCGTACGCTTCGGCGAGTCGTTGCGTGCATTGAGGCTTTCGCTGCGTGGGCTATTTTTCTTCGCTCGGTTGGCTTCGGGGCATCGTCTTTACTACAATGCCACGCTCCACGACGAAGTGGGTGCTATTTTGTAGCACACCTTATGTGTAGCACGAATAGACGTTATATACGCCTTCCTTGCCTTATGGGCTTTTGCGCACCCGCGTTTTTGCGAAGTAAGTTGATGTGCAGGACATATAGACCTGTTTCATGCTAATGAACAGTGGCTGGCGCCTGTGATATATCCAGGAACTTGTGGTAACGTCGCGGTGCGCAGGCTCCGCCCATCGCTCGCCGCCACCCTGAACGGTCGCGCCACCGTCGCTAGCGTGTCATGTGCGAAAGCTGCCTCGAAGCTCAGGACGTCGGAGCTCCACCGGCGTGTTTGCAAGAGGCGGCCGCGAAAGAGGAAGCTGCAGTAACACTATAGGAAGTATTAAATGAATCGAAAAAAAAACACTTCGACGCGCAGATATGACAAGCTGGGAGAAACTGATTAAAGTGACAAGCATCTTGCAGCATGGGTGTGAACCATTGGGGAACTATCATACCCATGTCAGTGTAGTCTAGGCCAGGCGGTTAAGTTTTACTCCGGTAATTAGCGCAAGGATGAAACCCCCAGGATAGCGAAGCGTGTTTCAATACGACTTGAAAGTACAACCTGAGACGAAAATATTGTTATGAACTAAAGCTTCCAATCGCCACGCTAAATCATTGCGCACAAGCAAATGCATCGGATTAGTTACTCAAGGTTGCGAAAAAAGCGATATTTTTGTCAATAATCACCTGTGTAAATACGGCTGCAATAAAGCAAAAAATGCAGTCACGTGCTAAGGACGAGGCTTTCGAATAACCGCCAAAGAGGCGCGCGCGTAACCGCAGACCTGCCCGCATGCTCAAGTTGCGATCGCGAAGGCGTAAAGCCCTGAAACTACACGACAAATTCCCAGCGTGTGGTTGTTTCGTGCAGGAGACAAACGTGAAAAGGTAAAGCGCGTCATTGTTCAAGGCACTTGTGTCAGGTATGCCGTCGCAGCGGCATGCCACTTAGAGAAGCACGTCGAAATCGGCACAGCGCGCGAGGCAGCGTGAATGAGCCTTTCATATATTTACATTGCTCGAGGTGATCAAGAACTTTCTCAGTTCAATCAAAAATCGCGACCGCGAATAGTTCTATGCAAATCACATTTAACTATCAACAACAATAATCTAGTGCATGCTCTTAGGTAGGCGCGAACGCTATAGGTATGTTTACGCACCTTGCTTATGACAAGGAACTTGGTACGGAGATTTGTATTCGACAAACTTTGACATGTGCATTTTTCTCAAATGAAAAAAAAAACGCACTAACCGCTAATCAACAGGCAAGCTTAGCTGTGACTAAATGTAAGGCGTATAACACGTGAGCCGATATTACACCATCGTCCCATTCCTTAAGACGGTCATCAGCAGGAGACCGATAAAAACCTATTGCGCATTCCTTGTTCGTTGCTGAGCAACTGGTGCCGCAGCTCATCAGTGGAACGTTTTTTTCTTCGTTGCGCTGCGGCATGTAGCAGAGGCACCAGCGCACTTGCTACGGTAGGCGCGCCGGCGGGTGCCTACCACGCCAAACCAAAACGCCCGACGACGTCGCCTCCGCATCTCCGTGAATTACGGCGGCGGAGTAGGTATATAACGGTAATATGATGTCCTTAGATGAGACACTTCCTAGAGTAAAGGTTCTATGGTAGTCCCGCATTGATAAACCTATTACCCTTATCGTTTGTTTTCCTTACCACCCTCGTGGCATGAAAGCGCGTTAAGTTGGTGATGGTAATCAGTGCGAAAGGCTATCATAATGCTTGTTTGTAGATACTCGACTGATTTGTTCAAGAAGCATGTGATAAGGGGACAGAGAAGATAAGGAACACAAGCGATAAGGATAATATAGGTTTAAGAATATGGGCAAAATTCTCATTGGTAGCTCCAGTGTGACCATACACAAAATTGAACAGAACGGCATGTTGCCGGGAAGCTGGTGTTTACTAAGTGATAATCTGTCTCGTAAACACAGGCACACAAGAGAGACAAAAACACCTCCCGTATTTATGCTTTCATTGTGTGGGTGTGCGTTTCAGTATCTCGATATCATCTGACGCCTTGAAAACAAGCAATACTCACACTTTGCTGGAGTCCCAATAGTGAAAGTGACGGCACCATTCCTGCTCATTTTCTTTTAACTTATGAAATTGCGCACTCCAGCAAGTAGTGTTCACAGGATGCCCGCGGTCAGCTTTGAGATAAGTTTCAAGCATGAATGTCGATTTTACTTGATAATACGGAACGTTGCTGCGTTCGTTAACGACCTTCAACGAAGAATATAATGAATGCATAACTTAAAAATTGTAATCACTTATGATGATGCTGGCAAATAGAACACGCTTTTGTTTTTTCATCAATGTTCTCGTTATGGTGAATTGTGAGAGTTCATATTCGCGCTCTATTACATTCTATTTCACCAGTTCATCAGCCCAAATTACGAAAACAATAGAGGGAGTGTGACACGCGCTTTAAGCATTGCCACGCTTCGGTTACCTGGTGATATACGATGAGTGTGTCTTATTTGGGCTATCTTTTCATCTTTACCACTTATTTCGTACTGTTGCATATAACACGCACTCCTTAGGAAGTGATCATCGGACACTTGCTCATGCGCATGCTTGCCACAGCGTATGAAGACGCATAAAAAGAAACAGACTGCAGAAGATGAGCACTCGTTCTACGCATTCCGTTTCGCTGTCTATGCTTGATTGCGCTGTCAGCCTAGCAGCCAGCCTGCCTACCAGTATATATAGAGCGTTCGACTGCTTCAAAAGATGTGGCCACGTTAAATACTAATTCAGCCGGCTCTAAACGACCAACCGATACGGAAAGTTTCGTGTTGCTGTGAATGGCAAAACTGGGATGCTCTTACAAAAATAAGGCGCGAGTATCGTGAGCTCTTCTGTACGTCAACAGGATGAAAACTGCATACCTTTACTGCCTCATATGTATAACGGCAAATGAGCTGGACTGGTAAACAGGATAACCTGGTTAGGGAGGACTTGGTGGGCAATTTACTGTGCCCTTACTAAAGGTATAAACTTTGCAAAAGAACGACGGCAGACACCAGACAAGAAGGCAAGGGACGATGCTTCTTCGAATCCCGATCAGAGCGTTCCGTCTTCAATGAAGGCGAAATGCAAACACCCGCGTCCTTATAGCCAAATACCTGTTAGAGAAACTCAGTTAATCCAGTTCCGCCCCCTATGGAAGGCTTCACAGTCCTGTTATTGTATTGGCACGCCATGCCGCTGCATTTGTTATATATTTTTATTATCCCAATTATCGTTTGTCACAAGCACGCGCACGTATCAGACCCCATTCATTTCAGTTCCTCTTCTTCGTCTCAAAGGGACACTAAATCCTAAGCTTCCATTCACCGAGAATGAAAGATAAAGTTCATGTGATAATAATTTCGCCATTCCTGTTGAGAACGGAGAGGTTGTTCGTGAGAAAACGATGAAATCGAGAAATTTGAGCAGAGCTCACTGTCCCGTAATATGAGTACATTTCTGAAATGACGTCACATCCTTCTACGTTGGGTACTAGACTACTCAAGTAGCTGGTAACCATTAATGATCACGAGTCGAGTGCTCAACTCCTGGTTACCAGTTGTTACCAACTACTACTGGAGCCGTCGAGTATTCAACATAGACTCGACTCATCATTATCAGTGGGAACCGAATTAGTTAAAATGTGATTATAAGTAAATGTGCTGTACCCACACTTGTGGGTTCATGTTACAGCCGTGGAGTTCACCACAAAGAAGTGTTGGCAGCCGAAATTGTGACCTCAAGTCGTGTTT